>JANTPZ010097457.1:0-10849 GCA_025593235.1 Vachellia pachyceras
TTTTTTTTTTGGGGATTTCTCGTCGTTATTTCTTCTTATCTTTAGTTCGAACAGTTTTTGGATTGGTCTAAAATTTCAAAAGACAGGCTATGTTTTATTTTCATATTATTATGTGATTTTGAACAATCTCCATCAACTAGTACTACAACTTTACAAGTTTTTTTGATTTTTCCAGGTGCAGATATTGCAGAGAACTTGCTCCTGTAAGCAAACATCCACGCTACTAGTTGTTATATGTTTATCAACTGTAGGTAGCCTTTAATATCTGTAGAATTAGTAAATATGAAATTTGATAGATCTGCTCTTCCCTTCAGACTTATGAGAAGGTTGCTGCAGCATTTAAAATGGAGGAAGGAATGGTTCAGCGTTCAGAGGTCATAGCAAATCCAAAGGATGTTGAGTATGTTTCAGAGATCTATTATATAATATAACGCAGGTACGATGTAAAAGCATTTCCTACTTTGAAGTTCTTTCCAAAGAGCAAGAAAGCCGGTGAAGTAAGGAAGGGACATGGATGACATCGTAGCCTTCCTCAATGATAAATGTGTCACAAGTAGAGACAGAGAAGCTTACTTCAAAAGTCAGTGATTTTGACAGATTCAAAATGCAATTTCGCATAAAACCTGCAATTAATTAAATAATGTTTCCTTATAGGCTGGCATAGTTGAAAGCTTGGACTCCTTGGTAAAGGGGTTTGCAGCTGCTAATCATGAAGGGAAGGAGGCCGTGTTTGCCCGAATGGAAGAGGAAGTGGGGAAGCTTAATGGGTCTGCTTTAAGGATGTATGTGCTTTCTACGTCTACCACAATATGAACACTTTTTCCTTTCACTCAAAGTGATGAGATATATGCTTGTGGGAATCTAGATGCGCCGTTCAACTTATGTAGTTCCGAACATTTAAGGTGCGGGGCGATTTACTTGAAAGCCGCCAGATATTGCATGGAGAAAGGTTCCGATTATGCTAAGAACGAAATCCAGCGCCTGCAGCGCATGCTTGATAAGGTGATCATGCTGTTGTCGATTGGTTTGACCATTGAAATATATACTTAGGTGAATGATACTTTGGGTGGATGAGTGGGAAGAGTTCTTTTTGGGGGAGTCAATTTCATTGCGTGAAAGCAGAGAGAGATATTTGATTATTAGTTATCATTACTGCAGCCTGTGAACCCAGCGAAGGCAGACGAGTTTACTCTCAATAAAAATATATTATCAACATTTGGGTGACATCAAATAGCACAAAAAAAAGTTGTTAATCTTTTTGACAGTGTTGAAGAGGGTAAGTCACTTGCTTTGAGGTTCATATTATATAAACACCCTGCACGTGGACCTGCACGGCCTGGCTTTTTTGTACTGTAAGTTAGATGCCCATTTTGAAGAATATATACAGGAACCCCAGGCTTTGTGTGTTGTACCGCCGCTTGAAGTATGATGATGAATAATTCCATTTGTTTGGGAACTACCCATTGTAGCTCTTCAGGCTTCAACACATACCAATGAGGGCAGATGACAAACTTGCTTGCGTTTCACTTTCAAAGCTGGACCTCTCCCAGATTTCTCGTTTTCTACATCTAATTGTCTCCCTGGTTTGGTTACAGGTTACCATGCATGGGATTCTCGGTCAAAAAATAGACTATATATATCTATATTTATTTTTTGGATTACAAGGCAAACCAAGGCTTGATAGAGAGCGTTAGTTTAAATCCCTGCCATTTAGGGTATTTAGGAATCTCATGAGCAGGACCCTTGTCTATCCAAAACTGATTACAGCAACTCTGAGGTGTATCGGGAATGGGAACAATACCAGTCCCGTCATACTGTCCTTTCTTCGCTAGTACGTTACGCACATGATCGACTCCCTATATGAATGGGACAATTTAATATTACCTCCACTACAAAGCAGTTGACTGGTCCCAGCAATTTCAGCTTTGAATGGGTGATTAATCCCACTGTCACTCATTAGAATATTGATTGCTTCCCAGGAATCTGAGAATATCTGGAGGTCATCCAGATTCAGTTGTTGATAGATTTCCAGCCCAATTTTGATTGCTAGGATCTCTGCTATAATGATTGGGTATGTTCCGAGTTTCTTGGTGAAACCCATGACCCAGTTCCCCTGCTCATTACATATTACTCTCCCACAAGAGGCTTGGTTATAAGGCCTAACGGGTGCATCTACATCGACCCTGCGCATACCTGCAGGCGGTGGAGTCCATCTGTCCGTCCTCCCCCCCCTTGTAGCTTGAAGATCATATGCTGAAATTTGCCCTCCACAGTTGCCTCGGTTAAATGAAACAGGCACTGATGAAGTAGATCCTTGGTGGTGGCTTCGTATTCATCAAACACATGTTTACATATGTCTTTCCAAATTAATCAGCACGCATAGCCGAACACCATAGGCCATGGCCAGCGAGAGAAACGGTCTCTACTAGGATTATGTCTTGCATTCCAGTTTAGCCATCCCTGCGAGCTGCATGAGAAAAAGCATGACATTGGTTAGGATGAATAAATTCCCTCCACAACTGTTTAGCCCGCTCACAATCTCTCAAAGCATGGAGAATAGTTTCCTCACTCCCAAGCCCAGCGGACACTCCCCAGAATTTGACAGTCCTCTCTTAGCCCTCCATAACTGTGTAGCCCGCTCACAATCTCTCATTTGGCTAAGCTTGCAGGTGACCCAGTCAAGGAAATGGTGTTGCCATCTACTGATATTCCAAGAGCCACTCGGTAGGACAAAGTTTACAACAGGCATACTCAATAAGCAGATTGGGTAACAGAGACCACCTATTCTACCAGAACTTGGCATTGATTCCACTATTTGTCTTCTGCCCCACTCCAGTGACAAATTTGTCCCATACTAATGTAACTGCTTGACAAACAAGAGACATGTACTTTTTGTTTGGTGACACAAAGTATTTGGTTGGTTCCATATTCATATTTAGCTCGTAACACCTAGAAATTAGACCCCCAACATAATTTCATTATAAGCTTGGTTCTGCTTCTCAAGATCTCTTATGCGGAGGCCCCCCTTTGTTTCCTCTCCATAATTTTACTCCATGCAATAAGGTGCATTTTTCTGTTATTTTCATCCTGATTGCACAAGAAACGTCAACTCACCTTTTCTATGTCACAAAGTACTCCTTTCGGAATTAAAGATGATTGCATTTGATAGGATAAGAGGGCAACAATGATACTTTTAATCAAGATTGTCCAACCAACCATACTTGGTCATTCTGGAATGAATTGGAGGGACTTCCAAGTATTTACCAAGATCTTTAGTTCGGCCAACCCCCAATCTTTACCTCAAGTTGATTGCACGATTAAGATGGATATTCCTTGAGAAAAACGCCTTTGATTTACTTAAGATGATTTTATGCCTAGATACCCTACAGAAAGTACTCATCACTTTAGAAATGGTGTTCATCTGGCCTATGGATGCTTCAGTAAAAAGTAGTAAATCATTGACGAAAAATAGGTGCGAAAGCAAAGGTCTTTCAGTATTACATCCGAGGCCCTTCCATACCCCCTTGCTGCATTCATATTTGATAAGATGGCTATAAGTCTTTCCATGCAAAGAACAAAAAGGTAGGGACTGGGTGGATCCTTGTTCGACTCCTCAAGTAGGCAAGAAGTTAGACGCTTCCTCACCATCCCAGAGCAACTTCATTGATGTTGTTGAGGTCACACATACCATGAACATTTTAATAGGACTGGTTTACAGTCCAAAGTTGGATAGTATTCTCAAGAAAACCCCACTCCAATCGATCATATGTTTTTCCATATCTACCTTCAATGTTACATATCCCTTTCGTCCAGGTTTGGTTCTCATAAAGTGCACTGCTTCTTGGGTTACCATAATATTATTACAACTAAATTTCGATGCGATGAAGCTACATTGGTGAGGGCCAATCAAGTAATCCATAATTCCCTGGTAGCTATCAATTTGGTTATCACCTTAATACTTATATTACATAGAGAAATCGGTCGCATTTCCTCGAGGGATGTTGGTGAGTCAACAGTCGGTATAAACACAATGTGAGACTCTATATATATAGACATATTTGTTGGCAATATATATTTATGTGTTTATTTAAATGTATGGTTATGTACTACAGCCGCCGGCAAGTGGCAAAACAGGAACATAATTATTAATTAGATATTAGATGTCACTAAGTAGCAAATCTGCTTACGTTAACTCGCAAATTGATAGATGTCGTTTTCAATCGCATGGCCGAATCGTTTTCATCATAAAATCTGGAACAAGCAAGACACGACAACCGCGGGCAACAGGGATACAGAGAATTTGTCAAACATGCTGAACAAAGATCACTGTGTTGTATCAAACTAAAACAAGACGCTAACTACCGTTTGATTTTTTTATTCATTTGGCAAAACCTTTTTTCAAAAGAGATTTCCCCGTGCATGTTTGTTTGAACATGGCTCGAACTTGTTCAATTCACATTATTTCTCTCTCTTCAAAATGGCGTCATCTGGTGGTTGAGATTGATTGTTGACGTTGGCTAATCTATCATCGTAAAACGAGATAATCTCCTCCAAATATTTAGCTCGACTTGTGTATTTGTTCACAGTATATCACCTTGGGAGGTAACTTGTCTCCTGACCTCAGGAATTATTTATATAAACGCACGTTTGTTTGGACATCAGATGCTTCATGTTTCCTACTATGAGGGGGAATAGTAACAAAGGGGTGGACGAATGGTCACTAGTGATGATTCTGATGAAAGAATGATATAAAAGAAGAAATGGAATACCTTCCTCCTCCAATAAGCAAGAAGCCACATAGTGGAGGGGATCGTAAAGGTGCAAAGGAACAAATTCTGTCCATTTTTTTGGAAGATCATAGAAGAAAAAGTACAGCGAATCGCTCTTTAGAGGCTAAAAAGGTGTTTTTAGGAGTTTATGCTGCTGATTCATCTCAGGCTCCTGACTGATACTTTTTTATGAAGCCAAAACCTGTCACATCAGATCAAATTAGCTGCTTGGGATTCTCATCACAATCACTGGTAGACTAATAATTTCATCAATAAACATCAAGGACGACGATAAAGATGTCGTATGAAATAAATAAACATAATTAAATTCAGTTAAATTAAATAAAGAATAAGTAAGCCAAGCATTATTATCAAACAGCCAAAACCGACTTAAATGAACCAGACTTGTTTGTTTCTAAGGTGAAATTAGGAGAGGAATTATTAGAGTGCAGCACAGAACAAAGGCTAGAACTGACATGTCGTGGTGTGATTGGGCAGAAAGAGGCGCGAAATGGACTGTTGTAAGCAGGGAGCCACCAAAGAAGGTCTGAATTCTAAAAACGGAGTGGAAGCAGGATTTAGGAAGGCCCATTTTTAAATTAGGTTTTTTCTTTTTAAATTAGATTTAAGACTAGAAAGGGCCCTCCGGCTTTGGCTTTGGCTTCAGCAACCCAGCGGAGTGCTGCTGACTTCTCTCAGCTTTCTCGTTATCAGCTTTCACCTTCCCGCTTTGTTACAAACACAAACATTTTGGTACCAATTCCGTACAACAACACACACAGGGAACTGTACCTCTGATAATGAAGTACGTGTTGATCACCGGTGGAGTTGTGAGTGGCCTGGGCAAAGGCGTGACGGCGAGCAGCATAGGGGTCGTGCTCAAGGCCTGTGGTCTTCGTGTCACTTCCATCAAAATTGGTTCTTCACCTCCTTCCTTTTCTCATTATCTATTGTTCTCCCATTTCTCGCAATACAGTTCTTTCATTCTGAATCATTGCCTTCATTGGTATCTAAATTAGCTTGAATCCCTTCTTTTTGCACCGTGATTGAACGTTAGTGTTTTTGTAACCTGTGGTCAATATGATTCGTGGGGTTTCTCTTTTCTTGAATAATCTGTCTCCTACTCCAACCTTCCTATACTGCTCAAGTGCTTGTTGAGGACGTTCTGTTTGTAGCTTATGCTTCCGAGTACTTCACTTTTATTCGATTGGTTTCTTGTCAAGCCCGTCCTGTATGTACTGTTTGCATCTGCGTGCTCTTCTTTTTGTGATTCTCATTATTTTTTTGCTTCCCCATAGGGATATGAGCAAATAAAATAATTTGCAACTTCCTTATGCATCTGTTCCCTATACTATTTGCAGATCCCTATCTCAATATAGATGCTGGTACCATGTCTCCTTTTGAACATGGGGAAGTTTTTGTTCTTGACGATGGTGGAGAGGTTTCATTCCCTCCACAAATATCTGTTCGTACCTGAATGTACTAAGGTGATATGATATTAACTAATTATTTTGTTACCTTTTTCGCTTGGCTTGGAAGGTTGATCTGGATTTGGGAAATTATGAGCGCTTCCTAGACGTCACACTTACAAAGAATAACAATATCACCACGGGAAAAATATACCAGGTGCTTTTATATCTCCATGAATGAATACTGGGACTGTAAAATGAGATCACTCCATACTTCCATAGCTTGACTATCATCTGTGCTTTCTGCTCAGTCTGTTCTTGAGAAGGAACGTAAGGGTGATTACCTTGGAAAAACTGTTCAGGTGATGCTCATGTTATAAACTTATAATTGCTACTGTGTTGCTTACATAAATTACTGAGTTTTGGGGATGTTGATACAGGTGGTACCACACATCACAGATGCCATAAAAGATTGGATTGAATCAGTTGCTGTGATTCCTGTGGATGGGAAGGAGGGGCCAGCAGATGTTTGTGTGATTGAGCTTGGAGGAACTGTTGGTAAGATTTTTGTAAAGCAGAGATGCGTCTTTTTCATCCATGTTATCCAGGTCAATTTATCACGTGGGAGTATATTTTTTGTTTTTACAGGTGACATTGAATCCATGCCATTTATTGAGGCTTTACGGCAATTGTCCTTTTCTGTTGGTAAGTTCATTGTACAATTTACTACTAAAATAGTGCCACTTGTGCAGTAACTTACTGTACGCATACTACTTTGAGCTATGCATTTATTTGTCAAAATTAAGTATAACTATGGATTCTTTGGTTCGTCTTTCTATAGCATGAATGGGAGATTGTCTTTGATATTCTTTGAAATTCTGTCTGGAATCGGAATAAATTGAAATAAGACGGAATGTTTTGGTTGTTCATGGACAATACATGAAAATCAATTATACAGAGGTAGGTCTGAGTTTTATGGTTCTACTAGGTATGCTTAGTGCTACAATTTTGTGATGTCAATCTACCGCATTGTTCATTGATGGTTTCATCTGGTTTGCTCCTTGTTAATGGGATTTTATCATTTTTATCTAAGGACTAGACTTAAGGGTAAAGTATTTTTGGTTTTTTTCCAATAAAATCATAGCCCATGGAATAACTTTTCCGAAAGACTTGATGATATAGTTATGAAATGTAAAAAAAATCTCCACTTGTCCTTTTTTTTAATTTAAGAGCCTACTAACAAATATTTGATGACCATAGCTAAGTTTTCTTTATTTTCTATTTGGCTGTGAAATATTTTTTTCCTGTAGCATAATACTTTCCTTATACTTTCTTTTTTTAGTTACCATTTTCATTATTCCTTCTCAGGGTCTGACAACTTCTGTCTCATCCATGTTAGCCTAATACCGGTATTGGGCGTTGTGGGAGAGCAAGTAATGTTTAATTGCCTGTGTATATTATGGTTGCCCACTTTTAGTATTAATTAATTATTTTTCCTCTTGTTTGGCTACTACATTTCTGGTTCTAGAAAACAAAGCCTACACAACACAGTGTTAGGGAACTGAGAGCATTGGGTTTGACTCCTCACCTTTTAGCATGTCGATCTTCTGAGGTATGTTACTACACATTAGCACCTAAATGAACTTAAATGACATTACTCTTGGAACATTGGGCAACATTTTTGTTCCCTTGATGCTGTTTGGACTAGAGAAGCTGTACAATTGTTAATATTATTTGGGCTTTCTAGATAGCTTTTGTTTATATTTAGTTGATGAAAACTTTGACTGCCATTTCGAATGGAGATTTTAAACATTTAATGCTACTATTCTATTTGTTATATTGGTGTGCGCTGCACAGACCTTTTTACTTGCTCTTCAAAATTGGTTCAGATACTTAGTTCAGGAAAGTATTAGAAGATGACTCAATCTTGTTTGTTAAAAATTCTCATTGCCTCATCTGTTCTTTTATTAGACTGCAATGATATATTTTTATTTCCTCATTCTTATTTTTGTTGTTTGAAGAACTGGTGTGGAAACTATCTGTCTAATGTTTGATTTTACTCTGTAGTAAGTAAAATATTTTGATATTGCATGTGGCAGCCTCTTTTGGAAAATACGAAGGATAAACTCTCACGGTTTTGCCATGTTCCGGTAAGTTGTTGGTGAATTTAGCTTGGTGCTTGGCGTTTACCACTTGCCAAGCAAGGTTCTTTTTCTTAGTTATTGATTTTATCTTTGCCTTAACAGAAAGTTATCGATCTTAGAGTTTTTGTGTGGTCTCCACAGATTGATAATATTCTGAATATTCATGACGTCCCAAATATTTGGCACATTCCTCTCTTACTTAGGGTGGGCTTTCTAAGACTTTTGTTTTGCAATACTGACTCTTGGGTGCATTATGTATATACTATCTGATTATCTACTTTATGATTGGCTGATATTTTCAGAACCAAAATGCTCACCATTCAATTCTGAAGCAGCTTGACCTGCTCAGGTGAGTCCTGCTTTGCCCTTCATGTCTTTTGCTTTGAAAGCCAAAGCAATATTCCTAGTCTAATTTTACATTGGTTACCCAGGGTTAGATGGGATTTATGCATCATTGTGATTATGGTTGATGATACTATGGCATTTCATGCAAGATTTATTCTTAACCACTACATTGGCGCTACACAAAATGAAGGTTTTGTTTTTCTATGGGATAGCAATTGATGGCAGGCATTGCTGATTTATTTCATTATAATTGTTTGTTTCAGCATTGCTATGCCTCCTGAATTAAGGAGTTGGACGACGATGGCTGAGACTTATGATAATCTTACTGATTATGTGAGTACCTTGATGATGAGTTTTCAATGTTCTTTCTGATTGTATTTTATATCATATTGTGCATGAGAATGAGAAAATTATGACCTTTACAGGTGAGAATTGCAATGGTGGGGAAATATGTTGGCCTAACAGATTCATATTTATCTGTTATAAAGGTTTGTTATAGCTTTTATTTTGTTTTTAAGATGGGCAAGAAAATGTCAATGATTCTAGTTTTGGGTTTTAGCTTGTTTGTTTAGCTACCGAACAAATTTTAAATACAATAACTTACAGACTACATGATGATAGATCCTGAAAAAAGACTAGGTATAGAAAGTAGGATAGAGGAAAGATGGACAGGTTAGAGTATAGGAAAATAGAGAAATAAAGGAGGATTAAGAGGAGTAGTCACCCTAGAACCAGAATCTGCATTCTTGAATGGAAAGGAAGAAACAATAACTGAATAATTTCATTAACCACACATCACTGAAAATACATAGAGGTCCTTATATAAACCTTTACACAGAAACTGATAAAAACCACCCTTTAACTTAACTGCTATAAAAACCACCCATCCTTAAAATAACTATAAATTATAATATAAAATATTCCTAAACAGTTTTCTTCTTCCTAGAATAAACCAACAAGGGTCGGTTTGTAACACATGATGGTGTGATTATAGTATTCAAGGATTTACTTATTATATATATGCTTTTAATTTTAATTCTGATTCTTTCCATAAGTGTGCATAGCTGATGTCATTCTAATTTTAAACAACAGTATTGACTTTTGCCATCCACATGTTATGATTCAATAGAATAGACTGTCAAGTTTCTTGTTCTCTTGTTTAATTGCAGTGTGTAAATAGTCTTTGTTATGCCTGATCTGCTTACAGGCTCTTCTGCATGCTTGCATTGCATGCTCATTGAAGCCATCAATTGATTGGATTGCTGCTTCTGAACTTGAAGATGATTGTGCAAAATCGGTAGCGATTTCTTTGAAATTGCATTTGAAGAGATATTTTATTAACTGTCACTCTGCATTTAGTCAGCTTTATTTACTTTTGATTACGCTCATTTAGAACCCTGAAGCATATGCAGCTGCATGGGAGACTCTGAGGGTAAGCTTTACTTTCATATATTATTTCCCCTCTCTGCCTCTCTTTCTTCTTGCAATGGCCTTTGTACGTTTCGCATTGGTACTGTTTTCTGAGGTGTCGCTTGAATCCTGATAAATGGTAAGACTGGCATAAAGTGATATTTCTTTCAAATTTTATTATCTTTTAAAGTGACATCTTTTATGATCAGTTCAAAAATTTTCTCAATATGCAGTCTGCCTATTTTTTTCCCCAACAAAAGTTGAATACCAGATCTGGTTGTTTATGATTGGATACTACTTTTTATGTGAACATATTATCAGGAATGTATGATGAGCAAGTGCTAAGGTGTGCATTGTCTTTAGTGTGTTTGAATTTCTTGGTGTGAGATTTTGACTTGGTTGACATAGTTGGGTTGCCTTCGAAATTGAATTTGGAGAATTAGGGAAGAGGTCATTGGTATTTGAGTCTTAAGTCACAGCTGTTTTTGGAAATTGATACTCGCAGAGGGCAGCTTGTGTCTTGGTTCCCGGTGGATTTGGAGATCGTGGTGTGAGGGGTATGATGCTAGCTGCACAATATGCCCGAGAGAACAATGTTCCATATCTGGGAATTTGCTTGGGAATGCAGATTGCTGTGATTGAGTTTGCAAGATCGGTGAGTAATATCTCTGTATATGTTGTTTTTGGTCTGTTTTACCATATGTTTCTACGTTGTAATTTAATGGTGGCTCATAGGCTTTGGGTTGGGAAAGGGCAAACAGTATAGAGTTTG
>JANTPZ010097459.1:0-14610 GCA_025593235.1 Vachellia pachyceras
TAAAGGTTTTCAAGAAGTTACAAACCATAGAGGTAGTTACTTGAATTCAAAAACATACAAGGGAGAACTACGTATTTTGATGCATACTCTTTCTCTATTTCTATTTCTGCTCTGATCCAAATGGAGTCGGATCCTAATCCACCAAAAGTAGACTGGTATAACCTGACAAGTTCAATATCATCAGAGGAAGAGTATGAATGGGGTTTGTGTATATAGTGATTGATCATAATAATTAAGAGTATATAAAGTTAGGAAAAAGGTCAGTGGTCTTGGATTGAAAATGACGAGAAGAAGGGTCCCATAAATTTGATTCCAGATTGAAACCACAAGACATGACAAAAATGTTAAGCGAGTGACATATATGGAAAGTGAGAACGACAAGGCTTTATAATTACTTAGAGACGATCGATGACTTGTGGGGCAATCACATCTAGCTAGGTTGAAGATAACAATAAACCGACCTCACAGTTGAAAAACAAAAGTCCCAGAAAAGTTTACGATTTTGATGACCTAGAGATCCAAAAATCACTTCCTAATCGGAACCAACTCACATAAATTTAACATTTTCCCAAGTCGTGGACAATAATTATGCTTACTGCAAACAAGAAAACAAAGATTAGTCTATAGTAACATTAAGTGGACACAATTCAACGTTAAAAAACGTACCTAACTTTTCCAGCAAAACTATGGTTGTGCTCCAATCTCTCTCCCTCTCCCTCTATGGAAGTTTTCTTCATGGGTTTAGTTTGAAATTTTGTCATTAATTTCCGATCGACCTAGCTTCTTGTCTCATAATAATGGCCATGAGGAAAAGTTAAGGAACTTAATTAATCGGCCGACCTAGGGGCCATCTAAGTGTATATATAAATTAATATGCCATGCATGCTAGGGGCTTGGTGATACAGTAATAATAAACAAGTTAGTAAATAGTAAAGTGAGATTTCTAGAAGTGAACACGAAATCCCATCACACTGTTTGTTTGCTTAAAGAAGAGGCAAGTCAAAAGCCTGGGTGGATAGTCTAGCAGCTATATCATTTGTATGTGTGCAATTCTGAGCAGGAGATCACTCTTTTCTTTTCTTTTTCTTTTTTTTAACTGAGACCCCTTCAATCTCTCTAAAGCACTACTATTAAACTTTTTTAGCAAACAATGTCACCACCCCAAGGTGGTTTTACGTTCCCTCTTACGTCCATTTTAACGTGAAAGGGGTTAATCTAACCTAGGGGACAATCTTCTCATCATATCAAGCAATAAAGGGACCTCCTTTGACATCCATCAGTTGTATATAGCTTAGCTTGTAAGGAGTTGTACTATCTTAACTTGCTGGTGGTATTTGATCCAAACCCATTTTCCATTAAACATGAGGAAATCTTGAGCCACTTGAATTCTCTCTCTTGAAAAATTGGTGATGCCAAACGGTCATCACAGCAAAGGAAAATACCCCATTTTCCTTTTCCATCAATGTATTTTTTTGGCAACCAAACGGATCCTATTATAATAAGGATTACAGAAGAAGCCATGGATTTCTTAGATATATATTGGTTTTGTTTAGATAATAACCTTTATATAGATGATCTACCAAGGAGTCCTTGTATCAACAAGTCCAACAACCATTAACAATATACATATACTTAATGAAGGAGTTAGGGTTATCTATAAAGTTAGATAAAGGAAACAGAAAAGAATGACTGTCCAATGCATGTTCAAGCCATTAAACCTGCAAACTGCTACTTTTCGATTCATCATAAAGTATAAAGCAGATATAGCTAATGGTTGCTTGGTGGACAATATGTAAATAAATCTTTTCTTTTCTTTTCTTTTTTGAAAAACGAAAGTTAATTAAAAGGATTAAAGGAAAGATTCTTATAGTGGATGAACAACTTGATCAAATCAATTTGACTCAATTTGTTTATGTATATACAGCTTATCAGTGTTTTAGACTTTGAGTTCTCAAATCAGAGGCTATAGTGTTAATGACACGTTATAGAATCGAAACGAAAGTACTCATCTGATCGCAAGAGCTAGTAGAAAAATTTATTTTGATCTTCAAATAATTAAGATTGCAATTCATTTTGTCTCCCGTGTTTTTTATTTATTCTTCAAATTGTCCGAGTTAATTGCACTTGTTAAGATGGTTACTATGAGGGATAGTTAATTTATTATAAATAGCTAATTTAATTAATTTTTTTAATTTTCTTCATATATTATATTGCTTGGCTGGCATGGCCCTCACCAAGAAAAAAAAGTATGATTAGTGCACAAACAGGATTATATATAATTAAATAATATTAGTGGGACTGGTATCAATTAGTGGATTCACTGACGCAATACTTGAAGGAATAAGCCTCCACCAATAAACAAAAAGTCAAGCACAAATCAAACACTAAGTGGAGGCTTGATACGCATGTTTATTTTGATAATGTGTGTGTATTTAATTTTTTTTAGATAAAATCTATTAATTTTATTTGCTAAGTATATGTCTTTTCTCAATCAAAACAATTTTATTCAAAATATCATCAAAAACACTGAACATGAGAACATCTTCTAATGAAAATTTAAACATAGGCTATAACGAGATTCATGCCCTCGTAAAAGTAAGAATATAAATATTACTACCAATTAAAAAGATTTTATTGATAAGTAATTAAAATGAAAATGTTTTCATAAATATTTTTTGAGTTTTAAAAAATTTAATATACTTATGGATCAATTCACTTGAGCTTTTATGTATTAGAAAAAATAGTGGCATATACCAACAAATATATAGAATATTATATTAAACATGATTCTCACTAATAATTTTTTTTCCATTATTTACTCGATCTGCTAGCTTTTTAAAATGGGAGAATTACTCAGAGGTCTCAAACAAGGGAATGCGTTACAAAATGGTTTCAAGAGGTTGTAAATGGTAGCTGCCTTATTTGTAAATTGTGCTTCTCGACTTGTTATTAACAACCTCTTAAAACCATTTTGTAACACATTCCCTTGTTTGGAACCTCTTGGTAATTCTCCCTTTTAAAATTTCTATAAACTTATTTTATTATAATTTTTTACTATGGATTGTTTTATTCTTTGACAATAATTTTTTTTAATAGAAATCTTTTTCTGTGGAGATTGGACATGATTCATTGTTCCATAATGAGTTCACCCACATGGCCTTTTTGTGAGGAAAAAACAACTGTGTAAAAGTTGAACGTGCACTAGTCTCATCGGTGGAGGATACATAACTTTAAGGCAAAAATATTTGAAAAATTCTTACATTAAAATATATAATTTGGATAATAACAAAAGGAAAAAACAACTAAAATGGATATCTTTTAGCAATTATTGTATAAATTTATTCAAGGAAACGAACATGACAGATATCCATCTTGATTAGTATAAAATAGAGAATTAGAGCAAGGTTAGGTAATTAGGTTAAGGCTAATTAAGATGTAAAATATAAACTAACACTATTATTGTTATTTTTATTCACGTATTTATTTAATCTCATGTTGTCAATTAAAAAAATTAAATGGGCATGGTGGCAATACACTGGTCCACCTACATCATTATTTTACTAATAATAAAAAAAAAAAGAAGCAAAGAGAGGCCATTTGGATATTGAATAGCTAATAATAATACCATACCACTAGTGAGTTACCTTCAATCATTAGCTATTTAAAGCGATATAGTGAGAGACTTGGCTTGTCCACTTTCTTTCTGAGGCTCCTTTGGGGATCGAATCCCACAAAAACCAGTGAGAGTCTTCTGAAGTTTGGTTTGCTGAATCTGATGGGTATGAAGCTTTGTTGGCAAAAATCTAGCCATGGATCTTAGAGAAGCTTGGAGAGGCAAGTTCCAAGGGAGGCTCCTAAGTTTATAAACTCTTCAGGCTCCTCCATTTTTAACTACAGTTCGCTGGAGCTTTTGCTAATGGCTTCTTCTCTGATCACAGAGGGCTCAAGGGGAAGGGCATTTTGTCTGAGAAGAAGAGAAGCCAAAAAGAAAGACAGAGAGAGAGGCGTTGGCTGAAGCCAAGTGAACCGGCAAGTCACAAAAAGGCAATGGACTCCGTTTAGGAGTTCTTATGATGGCTATATTTATGATTATGTTCTTGTGCATTTTGGTTGTGTAGTATTTTATGTTTGTTTTTTTTTTTTTGAGGTAGGATCATGTAATAAAGAGGCTAAGCTTGAGGTTGTCTTCAAATTTGCAGCTGACTTGAATTCCCTTTCCCTTTTCTCTTCCTCTCTCTTCAGTTTCTGGTTCTGCAGATGTTTCAGATAGGTAACTGTGACAATCACCTCTTTACCCTCATCCTCTTTCTCTGTCTGTTTTCTTCTGGTCTTTCTTGCTTGTCTGTACCGTGGTGGTTATGGTGATGATGTGAGCAATAAGAGAATACATATTATAGTAGCATTCAAGAGTTTTAATTCTTGGCGTTATTATACTGCATAAAGATCTTCAGGAGAAAAAGTCTCTCTCTCTCTCTCTCAATCTCTCATTCTATCCATCTATATATATATATATATATATTTAATCAGGTATCCCCTTACTTTTTTGGTTTGGAATGAATCCTTTAATTTACAATGCCAATGGTTTTTTTCTTTTCCAACAAATATACTTTCCAGGATTTAAATTTATATTCTCCTCCACACGGAAATAACAGCGCTCACATTCAACCAACATCTTGGTAATAGAAATTTCTTATTACTATATCAAGACATCAATATGTGTGTCTATATATTTAATATTAACAGAAATAAATATCTTTTCACAACTACGCTTTTCTCTCTGGTGATTCTTGGGATTGGTTACGAGATAGAAAACTGAATTCTGATTGGAAGAAGAAGCAGATGTTTATTCTGCGTCATCTTAGAATTGATTTATCTGATAAAGATCAGAATTTGGAATATATAATAACAAACAAATACCAAACTTTGCAGACACCAATCAGAAAGATCATATATTTCTAATGTTTCAGCCAATTGAGTTACATTTTAGAATTACTATCTTCCTCATTACAAGTGTAACAACAGAACACAATGTTTTGTTCTTCCATTTTTCTTTACCCAATCTTCTTAAAGCGTGTTAATAAATAAGAATATGACTACAAAACACAACTCAGCTCATCACACTAATCTTCCTCAGAAACTATAAACTCAAAATGGGGAGACAAATAAAATTAAAATATACAGGTATCAAGAATCATCAGGAACTGGGTATGATTATGAAACTATTTTGAGGAAACTTTTAGTTGGTCCTTTTCCAGGTGCCCTTTCCATTTTTCAAGAGGGATGCATATAGCAACTCGTTCCACGTGTCTGGCACGCCTGGTAAGCACCAATGGCTGCAATCTTGGTGTTGCTCGGCTGAATTCCATTCGTCCGCTGTTTTATAATCCATTCTATATATAGAAGGATGTCCATCTTTCCTGTAATCTGTGAGCCTGCTTATGTTCAAATATGTCACTGGGATTTTCATCTTGGAGAGGACATGATCTAGAGCTCTCATTTTTGAAGGATACTTTTGCAAGTAAGTTTCATTGTATATCGGCTCCGTTTCTTTGTGACATTGTCCTCCTGAATTCCACTGCCCTCCCCTGCAACCATGTCGAAATTTTTTCAATTTTGGCAAACCAGACTACATAAAACAAGAAAACATGTATTAAACCATAAAGTTCACCAGCAGACTAATGGCTTGTTTTGATTTGCTTATGCTAAGCACTGTTCACACAACCCGAGGCAATATTCATATCACATAATTACTTCGTAACCCATAAAATATTGAAAAGCCAGATTGAGGCTTCAAAATGCCAATCCAAACAAGCATTAAGAAAACAAGAATTAAATCTACTGTAATAAGAAAATTACTTGAAATGGGTGGGTGAATATCCTCGGAAGAAAACCTGAGTTCGCTTGGCATCGATGTTTTTCACAATCCACTGAGCCCAAGTGGTAAGTGCCCGTGTATATGCATTGAGAACCTTGAGCCTTGGGTGTACGAAGTCGCCTTCCTGATAATACTCTTCTCTGTAACAGCAGAGTCAACATGACTTTGTTAGTGCCAAATGCTTAACTCTGTCAGTGTAGGCCTTGAAGAGCAAAGGGGACGAAAAAAACTCACCCTCTCGAAGTTTTCTCATGCGTCCACCAATGTCCTGTATTGAACACTATAATATCCGCATCATGATATGTATGTGTTGTCTGGTCCATCAGATCCAATCTTAGTGTCTCAAAAGATCCATTTTTCCCTTGGTAAGTTGATTCTCGAACGAGAAATGGTGAACCAACAAAGTCAACTGTACAATTAAAATCCTACATTGCATCAAAAGAGAAATCCCAAAATGAGATAAACACCACATTACAAATACTTTGGCATGATTTTCCCCCAATTAAGTATCAGAAAACTTGCCTCAAATCTAAAAGCATAAACACTTTTCTTCTTAAATTCTGTCCTCCCTGAGATCTCATAAACTCGTTTCTTGTCAGTGATGCTTTGTCGGAGTATACAGACCAAAGATTCCCACATGTTCCTGTTCAATGAATCCCCCACCAACACAAGCTTCTGCCCTCTCAATCTCTCCAGAAAATCAGTCGTATTTAAACTGAAAAATCCCATCACTAATCATAAATCAACATCTAGGACAGTTCCACTAAATCTCATTATTGATTCGCTTACAATGGTGAAAGCCAAAAATAGGCCAAAACAAGCCCTCGTCCCACTGACCAATGATAATCTAAAAGCCTAACTAACATTTTTTAATACCAAGTGGTAGTCGTATTATATTCTGCAGAAACTGCAGCATCAATCAAAACTAACTTTAGAGTAAAACTATTTCTGATTCGTGAGGGATCATAAAAAACAAAATCATACCTTGGAAAGTCGCAGTGACTCGGCTGCCATTTCCATTTCACATATTCGCCATCAGGTCTTCCATTGATGTGACAATTGAAGTCCCTATCGATGTGAGGGCAAGAACCCATGGGATAGTATGGTTTTGAATCATCTCTTACCCACTCACCATCAAATATGTTGCAGTTCTAATAGAAACTGATCTTCATTTTCTCTGCATGTGGATCTTGAGCAATGGTACTCATATTACCCATACTGTTATCTTCGGAACTGAAACTGCCATTCTTGGGCGATTCTGGTCCAGGAGATTTCTGTGTTCCCTTGTTTGCTTTGTCCAAAAGATTTGTACTTGCATGTGCTCTTCCATCATCACCAATCAAGTTTGCATCTTGAACTGTTTGAGAAGTATTCTCCGGACGAGTGCTCACTGAATCCAAAATATTTTCTTTCCCAGAGAACAGTGTACCGTTTCTTTCACCGATTTCTTTTTCTTGAACCCTTTGTTCTTCATAATGCAAGCTAGCATTCTTATAGTATTCTGAGAGATTCTCCGGAGGATTCTTCTGTGCTACATCGACTACGCCAGTTTTACCTACAGTAAAATTATTCTTCCCAGAATTCACAGAGTCATTACTCGCAGAAGAAGATGGGAAAGAAAAGTGCCATGAGGGAAAGGAAGAATTGGAACCAACTTGAAGAAATACTTGAACTTGAGGATTAAAGGAATTATAGAGAAAGATAAGAGTGAAAACAAGAAGAGAAGCTACAACCCCTAAACTAAACCCAGAAATCACTTTCCTTCTCTGTGAGAGAAAGGACTCCAAGAAGACAAGTTTCTTGATAGAGTCCATGGAAGTGAAAATTGATTTCCGTACAAAATAGAATGGATCCCAGGCATAGAAGATGCAATGAAGAAGAAGGAAGGAAAGAAAAAGCACACAGACGCTTTCAGAGATAAGCAAGATGTCGTTTTGAATCAGAGCGTCTAAGAGATTTTGGAGAGGCGACAATGGAAAATGATGAACAAAGGGACTGTTAAGACTCAATCCACAGTAGAGAGAGGAGAGAGACTACGTCTTATCTTCTCTTATCATATCGGTAATTTTTCTGTTTTTACTTTTTTTCCTTGAAGGGTTTAAACTAGGTTTGATATAATTTTTTCATCAAATTTACCTTTATTTTAATTACATAAATTTAAATTTCAGTCCTTTAAATTATATTTTATTTAAAATAATAATTCATATAATTTCATAAAAATATGGATAATTTTACATTTTAAAAGATTAAAATCATTAATTTTAAATTTAAATGATGAAAACCGAAATGAATGAAAATTTTAAAAACGAATGTTGTTGCTTTTTTTTTTGGTACAGACTATGTCAAGCCCAGAGAACCATTGGCTCCGTTTGGATAGCCCGTTGGGAAAACGGACACAGATTCCGAGGCAGTTTATGTGAGAGGAAAAGTGTCTCGGTAAGCGCACCCGTTGTGTAAACGGGTAAAACAAACAGAGCCATTATCTGAAATACTTCAAGGGTGGAGGAGTTATGTGATGGTACAGGAGGAGGTACATAGGGCCCCACGAGCGATAACACCCTTGCAATGGAGTCCGCCGGACATGGGGTGGGTAAAGGTGAATGTAGATGGAGTAGTGTCGGCAACACAACGCATAGCTAGTGTCAAACATTTAGGGTTTGTTTAGGAACCAGATTTAAAATTTAGGTTTCACAGATTTTGTGGTAAAATCTAAGTTTTGAAAAGTAATTTATGTTTGGGAAGTTATATCTTTTACGGATTCCCAACTGTGGGTAGGAAAGATGAAAGTAAGAAAGAGAAAGAAAGAAAAAATAGGAAAGAGAAAAGAGGAAAAAATAGGAAAAACAAAGTAGAAAAGAGAAAACCTAGATTTCAAACTGAGATTTTGTAACCTAGATTTTAAAATCCAATTCCCAAACAAGCTCTTAGTTTTACTTTATTTCCTTTCGGCTTTAGTGCCTCTTTTGTATAAAAAAAAAGATGACAAAAACCATGATTTGGCAAAAAAAAAAAAAGATGACCAAACCTATGACATTATAAAAAAAATCAAAGATATAATTTTAATTAGCACATTTTAACCCAAATAATTAACCTATGAAATAGTTTTAAGGATTTCGAAATGGTTTTATCTTGACTTGTGTGTACTGTTGGGAAGAAGTTCTTCACAAACAAAGACATCAATGATATTGACCCTGTATTTGATTTTTTAGGGTTCCTTAATTATTAATTATTTCTTAAAAAATCTGTAACGCTTTTGTCAATAATAGTAAATGATAATATTATACATTTACACCCTTTGATTCTTTTTTATACATATACCTTTGATTCTATTTACAACTTACTTCTAACATGCTTCATATAAATTAAAAAAATTTAAACCTCATTAACTTTACTCTAAAATTCAAAAAGAAATTTCACTTTATTCCCATTTAATATCCACCATAATACATTGGTGTAAAATCAACGCATAATAAACGAAGGAAAAATTGCACATAACATGAATTTAATAAGATGATTTATACAAACATTCTCTCCCTAACTTAAAAATAGGACATGTGAAGTATTTAATATTTTTTTAAAAATATTTTTACTTAAATCAAAATAAAACTCATAAATAAATTACGTAAAATTATTTAAAAAAATTAATTCAGATAGCCAATGTACATGTTTTGAAAAACTTTTTTCAATAATACACATAAATCAAAATAAAAAATATATTAAAATTCATAAAAATATTTAAAAATTCGTAAAATCATTTTAAAATACATAAACTCTCATTTCTTAACCACAACATTCAAATCCAAAAATAGTTTTACACAGCGCCACAGCCCACAGACATGTGAGTGACACATGGCACGATGAGCTTAAAAAGAATAGACGTGGGAGGGAGTGAATGGTCGGAAGGGCATGAGTCCGTACATGAAGAGACGACGCGGCGTAAAATGCCAACGGCACCGAAAAACTGGATCCATTTTATACTGACACGTGGCAATAATGACCTGGCATTGTGCTAGGACCCTACCTTTAAGATGAGCATGATGATTACTCAGATGCAGGATCCACAGGTGTGGACGCCTACATTCAATCTTTCCCCTCAACTTCTCTTGTTCATTCCCGCCAGCGCCAGGCGGGCCAGGAAGAAAATTACATGATTGTTGGCCTGAATTGAAGTCAATCACATGAGATAACTCATCAATCTAATAGTGCGTCTGCTACTACCGCTTTGGTTCAATTTTTTTTTTATTACCCGCCCGGTCTCCGGAGTTTCACTCCGACTAATCCGGACTCGACCCGCATCGCACACCCGAAAAAGGTGGGAAGGTCTCCCAACGGTGGCTGCTACATTCACAAGACTCAAACTCGAGACATTGCTTAACCTAGAACAAGCCGCTTACCACTTGATCCAACCACTGCATTGTTATTTTTTTTACTCCAGTAACACGTCCCATTTAGTGCACTAATCCTCCCATTTAAACTTTTCAATTATGGACCTTTTTTAAACGGGTCAAATCCGGTAAATTTCCACTGGAGTTGAACATGTCCAATAGGGTTGTAAGCTACTTGCTCAGCCTTAAGTCATCCCCTCCTCCTCCTATCACTACTTACTACATTATTATTATTTTATGTAGAAGTTTTGATCAATTGGGTCCAATGGTCCTTAGACTCGGGTATGCCTTGGGGTATATAGAAAATTTATAGAGGTATTTACGTATTATTCACTAACAAAATCCTTACATCGGTAGCAGGATTTGAATTCATGATCTTGTAAGTATGCCTCCAAGCATATAGATGGCTTGCCAAATTTTCATTTGTAGACCCTTCAACACTCATCAATTCAATAATTTTCTCAAACGCACCTTAAGCTACCGTGCTCTCCATTTCAATTTCTAAGTGCCAAGTACCATAATGCAACAATTTATCTTTAATATAAGAGTTAAATGACTTGTTTTATGTGATTAAAGAAGCTAATTAAAAGATGTATTTATCGTTTCTTGTAAACTAATTTGTACTGAAAAAGGGAATCAAAATCACAACTCAACCCATGTGAATTTCATGTGTCAAGTATACAAGAGAGGAGAAAGAGGAGAGGAGGTTGGGGGGGGGATAGCAACTGGTCGAGGCCAATCTATATAAACATTGATTCAAAAGTTTTTGAACCGAGTAAATTGTCATTGCAACAAAAGAAAATAGTTACACATGGATTGCTATTTTCTTTTTACACATGAATACAATCTCATTCCACAACTATTGACACAAGACACTAACAAAAACATGTAATTAATCTCATTTCTTCTAACCACTTAAAAACTAAACATTTTCTTTTTTTTTTTAACAGGGGACTTACAGTGGAAAACCAATATGGTGTTTTGTCACCTTGGACCAGAAAGCTCCATAGCTTCTACTATAAATGAAGAGTCTTCTATAAAATCTGAATATCTCTGAGTAGTAGTGTTCTCACAGCACCGGAACTTTGATGTATCAAGATTCTGTGAAGCCTCCCATCTCTCTGCTAAACCATCCCCTTCCAACATCTTCAGTACTTCAGACATCTTGGGACGTTGAGAAGGATTAAACTGTGTACACAATAGTGCAACCTGAACCATTTCTTCTAGTTCAATCAGGTCAAAGTCTCCATTCAAATCCTTATCCACCATTTGAGTTAATCTTCGTTCTTGATGGAGCTTCTTAACCTGAAAGTTAGTTTGGTCCACACTTCAAATCAGACATACAAGTAGAAGCTTTATGAAAAAAAAAATGAGCGGGAACGAAAATGATTTGCAATTAGAGTGAGAGATGGAGGGTACCCAATCAAGCATTACACCTTTCTGGTTAGCAGCTCGTCCGAAATCCAAGGCCTTCTGACCTGTAATGAGCTCAAGAAGCAAGATTCCAAACCCAAATACATCAGTCTTTTCCGATGACTGACCTGTACATAAGTATTCTGGAGCTATGTGACCAACTGTGCCACGCACTGCCGTGGTTACATGCGAATCTTTGTGATCCAGAAGCTTTGCCAAACCAAAATCACCAACCACTGCTTCAAAGTCTTCATCCAGCAATATGTTGGCAGCCTTCACATCTCGGTGAATGATCTTGGGATCACATTGCTCATGCAAATAAACCAACCCTCTTGCTGTACCTAAAGCTATTCTCTTTCGCCTCACCCAGTCCAAAGCTGGCTCACCACGAATATGATCTGTTATAGTTATCCAAAATCACACCCAGCAACCCAGGGGTTAGTAACAATGAATCATCTAAACTGCAACTATAGTAGTTTCACGGTTTCAGTAAAAAATAACCAAGTAAAATAATTGGAGATGTTGGTCAACATCTTTATGGAGCTGGTATGCTTAAGAGCAGGCGATCATGAGGTTACAAAATATAAAGAAATACAATGAACTAACCTTTCAATCGAGAGGCAACGCTGCCGTTAGGCATGTACGGATAAACAAGGAGCCTTTCATTCTGAGTACTGCAAAACCCACAAAGCCTGAGAAGATTCCGGTGGACTGCCAAACTTATTGTCTCAACTTCTGTCTGAAATTGGATCTCACCAGCAGCAGCATTGTAGTCCTTTAACCTTTTCACTGCCACTATAGACCCATCGTTCAAGTGCCCTTTATAGACTATTCCAAAGCCACCTCTTCCTAGAATGTTTTTTGAACTGAAATGGTCTGTTGCAGATCGAAGTTCTTTGAATGAGTATCTTTTGATATGACCAAGGCGCACCTCTGGATCATATTGTTCTGCCACGTAAAAATCTGCTGTTAAAATTGCTTTTAATACAGCAGAATCATAAAACAGAACACAAGTGTTCAAAGGCATGAAATTTATCATTTGACAATTCCAGTTGCTTAACCTTTTACTATGTATTTCTCATTTGATGATCACATTCTACTTCAATAGTACTGACTACATCCCCTCAACAAAATGTAGAAATAGGCTAAACAATAAAGGAAAATTGAAAGGTCAAATCACTACTAGCTGCAGCACCACAAATCAAGGCATTTACAGTGGGGTATGCCTCAAGCCAAAACTAACTTGTGCCACTAAGTTCCCTGATTACGTGTGTAGATTTATGGAGATTGAATTACAAGTAGAAAACGGAGGGGAACGATTAAGGGACTAACCATTAACATCGAAGAATATCTGTTGGTTGTGTCTATACCGCCACCAAACAAGGAACCCAATAATAATCACCACAACGAAAGCACCACCAGAACTTGCACCAAAAGCAATTGCTACACGTTGGCTTTTTGTTAGAGAGTTTGATTGGGCTAGACAACGAAAATCCAAGCATTGAAGCATGTCATGGAATTGTTAGATAAAACTAAATTGGAAGTAGGGAATAAATTCGATGCCAGTTATATACCTTTCATAGCATCTGAAGGGAAGGAAAGGGGCTCCGGCAAAACAGTTGAACAGTTATTAGCAGTTGAACCACAAATCAAAGGGTTACCCACAATCCTAAAAGTAAAAGATTCAACAAAATTTATTGCACCATTGAACTCTAACTAACAGATAAAGGTAAAGACAAAAAAGCTTACTTGAATGTTCTTGCAGAAATTCTTGGCAACGGACCACTCAGATTGTTATAAGAGAGGTCCCTGCATGGATTTTCAACAGAGAGAAGTAATTATTTATTGGAGAAGCCAATGCTTTAAATTTGCCCTTGAGGTCTGTGATTATAACAGAAAATAATGGAAGTCATAAGGCAGCAAAGACCTACACTAGGGTTAGGCCTTTAATGTTGTCAAGGGACTGAGGGCAGACTCCTGTCAAGCTGTTATTGTTTAATCGCCTAACATGTTTTGAAAGACAATTAAAAATGTATAAGAAACAAACTTTCACAAGTATTTAAATTCACAATCTCGCCAGCAGGTTAACAAATGTGAGATATGATTATGAAAGCTTCTGGAACTTACAGATAATTCAGGCTCTGAAGCCCTCCCAAAGAACCGGGAATCTCACCGCTAAATGCATTATTGGAAAGATCGAGTGTCAGAAGCTTTTCCAGATTTCCTATCCCAGCAGGAATTGAACCAGAAATGCCATTGTTCTGAAGCAACCTGCAACATATTTGTATAAACAATGATCAAAGCATCAATGAGATTTCTCTTCCCCTTGTTGACTTGAAAAGATTGGATTCCTAAGAAACTATTCACAGGAAGCAGAAAACCCCCAGAAATGAAGAAAAACCTAAATGAAATTGAAGTAGAAATTAGAATCTTACACAGACTGTAAGTTTGATAGGTTTTCGATTCCAGGAGACAGTGTACCAGACAAATTCTGACTAGGCAATCCCCTGATACATAAACAAAGCTTCATTTTACGTGAAAATCTCAAAGGGGACGTATTAATGAAGTTGCTAATTTTGAAAACAACTTACAAAGCAGACACGTAGCCATCTGGAGAACAGGTGACCATCCTCCAGCTACAAGGGTCGACAGAATTAATATCCCAACTATCAAGGACATTGTGGGGATCAATCAAATCATTCTTAATGGCAATCAGAGCAACAACTGTTCAAAGAGGGAAGAAAACAGGTGAGAGAGCAAGCTTTTAAGATATCAACTAACCATCCATCGTTCTCTTCATAAATTATACTAAATATTGTGATGAATAAATGAAGAGGACAAAAAATTTCCGGCAGCTATTATTAACCTTCATAGTTTATTCCTGAAGGAGAAAGAGCGGCGGAACAAATATCTGTTAAAGCCAGAAGCAACAGACCC
>JANTPZ010097465.1:0-10815 GCA_025593235.1 Vachellia pachyceras
ATCGCAGTAGAAAAGGTTAAGGTAGTCTATATAGCCCTGCGAAACGCATGAGCCGTTGGATTTTAGGTACAAACACTTGGCTTTGTAGCCTTCTAGACAGTGGAAGATCTTGCAATCATGGTCGGCATCGTCGCCTAAGGCGGCACGGTTCCGCCGAACAGGGAGTTCCAGAGAGTACAAGTAAATAGTCAGAAAAACACATACGACTAGGAGCAGCGAAACATTCAAGGACAAGCGTTTCGACAGAGAAAGAGAGGTAGGCATGAGATATGAGGAAAGCGCGCAACTTGCTTTCAAATGGAAAGGCGATCGGAAACTTGTGAAAAAAGGAAACGAATATGCAGGCTGAAGCCAAAGAGGAGGAGGAGGAGGAACTCGATCAAAAGCAACAGATTAACAGAGAACAGATCAATGGCGAGCTGACATCAGAGTCTGTGCTCCATGCCACGGATTTATTGGGTGAAATGGGTCCGGCGTGCTCTCCGCGTAAGTGTAGGGAAAAGAAAAGGAAAAGATTTGGAGGAGTTAAAAGGCGAAAGGGATTTGTAATACGAGAGATATTGTGAAAAGTGGGAGGGAGAATCAAATCAGAGGAAGGAAAAAGAGCGGAGTGCTCAGACTAAGAGATCTGGTAAGGTTGGGGCACGTTAAGGAAGGAGAAAGCGGAAGCGAAATAAATAGTGTTGAGCCAACCGCAAGGACACGTGGCGACGAGTAAGAGAATGACTTTCATGGCGGTTGAGAAGCACCTGTGAAGGAGTAATTTGCAGAGAAAGGAATAGACATATCATGCATTCGCATGGAAGGCAGGAATCAGCCGTGATTCATTGACCCCATGTCCCCGTTAACACGCGAATGACGATCACCTCCACAACCCAAACCTTAGCACTCTCCTTTCTTAACCCCTTTTACGCAATTTACCTACCCCTTCATCTACATGCCTTCATATCTTTCATCTGCATTCCATAATTATAATTATTCTTACTTTATAATTATATACCATACCATTATTTCTTTATTTTTTTTTGAAATTTTGATGAGTTTTTTTAGTGCTTTTTAATTTTGAATTGTTCATATCTTTCATCTGCATTCCATGATACTCTGTTTTTTTCCCTCTCTGGGGTAAAATGTGTTGCTCAGTGAGCATGATGATTAAACCATGAGTATACAAAAAATTCAAAGCTTAACGACTATATGGTGAATTGAGACACACACAGAATTAAGAGAAATAGAAGGGTGAAGTGAGGGTTGGGACTGGGAATGAATGAGGCAGGTGTGTACGCGCATTTTCACTTGGATGTGACTTCTCAGGAATGACGAAGGGACGGACACACGGTTGTGTCTAAGTCTTCGTTCTTCCACAATCCGAACCATGTCTCTTTCTATATCTTCGTTTGTGATCAAAGTCTGCTTTTGATGGCGTGGACTTATTTGTCCACAAATTTACGCGTAATTTTTCATATCAAGCGCTTTTTGCATTCTTTGGTGCCCTCTTCTCTTCATTTTTTATAAGCTATAAAGGGTTTCCTCAGACCACTTGAGATTAATCCTTTTCAAAATTTAGAACGGATGGGTTTTTTTACCTTTCCCGACAAAAATCGAACTTGTATTCTGTGATTTACGAGACTGAGACAGCTGATCACCTCGTATCAAAGTTTTGTTGTTCTTTTATCCTTTCTTCTTGGCTGGCTTTTTATACACACACTTTCTGCTGACTCAGCTTCCCACTTCAACATTCCTCCGTGTGCGTGTCTCTTTAATGTTGTTCTCAAGGTAGGCGTCGGACTTGATTTCCTTGACTTGAATGAATAGCGCAGTCATAAGTACTGATCACCACCAACACGTCTTCTCGAATATTTCCCGCAGTATTCCCAGAGTCGGTTAAACAATAATTTAACCTGTCGCTTATTATTTTTTTGGGTTGATGCTGTGATATTCTATTTTCCCACTCTTCATCCCCGCGTCACATGTCCTCTCCCCTCCCATAAACATTTTCTTTTTCGTTCTTCCCTTACTCAACCGAATTCAACTGCCATCTTTCTGGGAGCCTGCCCAGAAATTTTCTCCTCTTTTCCCCTCAAGTCCCAGCTTCTTTCTCCATAAAAATATCTCAGTTGTCTTGCTCGCTGAAAAATGATATTGGGCTCTAAAACCCATATTTCTTTGATCATTGGGCTGATGAGGCTGGCCGACTGATTTTCTTGTCCAAGCCCACGATCTGAATCTCAATTGTGGTTTATTGGACAAGGTCGGTTCGGAATTAAAAGTTAAAACCGTCATATTTCATCGTCAGCCACGAAGGCCTCGACGCGAAAGCGGAGGTAGACAGGTAGACGACCCAGCTGTTGGTACGGGCGATTTCTCCAAAGCTCAGGTAACTGGTTCGGCTTGAAGACTCTGGATTGCAATGGATTCAGCTTCTTTCAAAATGGCTTCCTCAGGATTAATTGTTGGCCCGCATGTTTCTGCGCTCGTGTGTCCTAGAAAGTCGATAAATTTTGGCTGTAATTTCAAAGAAGCCATGTTCGGCAGTAAAATCTGTGCCTCCTCCCTCAATGGCTCTGCTTCTAGCTTGATTTTGCACCGGGTTCGTCGTCGAATTTTTCCTTTTTGGCTTTCGAAATACTGATCATGTCTCACCATGAATGTTAGCTCCTTGCTTTCTCAAACTGTTTAAGCTGATGAGGCTTCAATTTTAAATTTTAATCGGCCCAAGTTTGTATACAAAACAAGTCAGGAGCAGGTTCTGAATCCCAGTACTCTGTTGACAAAATATTTGGATGCCGGACATATGAGGTTCCATTGAGTTTGATTAATAACGTCTTCCTAGAACAGTATCCCCGGCTGACGTCTTAAATTTTCAATTTCAAATTCTCGCGTTTGATAGCGATTCGCTAACAAAGGAGAGAGAAGCGTTGACTCATAGGAGATTGAACCTGTAATTTTGCTTCAGTTCTGGCATAAAAAGGTGGGAGAGTCTGACGTACGACCAGAAAAATTGGTTGGATCTTCTGTATCTTAAGTCTAAAAGAATTTTTTTCGTTTGTCATGATAAATCCAATTTTTCAAGATGGGAATAAATCTTGATTAAGAAATTTTATGCTGCTGAGGCCTGTCTATTACCTGCTGGTAGTGAATTGTCCCCGAAAATCTGAAGAATCCGAACAAAGTTGAATCTTCAAATTATTGAGAAATTGTTTTGAATGCTTCCATTTAAAGGTGTATGGAAGACGCAGTTGTTATTTTTTCAAATCCTTTGACGGGTTGTTGCTAAAAAATGCTTCGATTTATTCATTTTTCTAATGCTAGACTACCAGCCACCGATCTTTGTATATAGAGGAGCTCAGAGCTGAATATTCGCCTGCTGTTGTGTGGGTACATTAGTCGGGAAAAAGGATATTCGATGACATAGGAAGTTTTATCTGCATTTCTTGCATTTTCATAAGCTTGGCTCTATTAGTTCTGAGGGTCTCAGCCGACCATTTCTTTGTGTTTCAGCCTATGTCATGTTTAAGGGAAGACGAGAATAGAAGCAGAAGTAATCTCGAGTCTCTGTTTTGTTATGATAAGGCTATACCCGAGGAAATTATTGAGAAGCCTGTTGGCTTATCTTTGGATGAGAAAGAAATCGGTAGCAATCTCCGATGCACTGATTGCCAAGCCAAAGGTGCTGTGCTCTGTGCCACTTGTTCTGGCTCTGGCCTTTATGTCGACTCCATATTGGAAAGCCAGGGCATAATTGTTAAAGTTCGCTGCCTAGGTATATATTTTCTTTCCTGTTCAAACAACATTACTGGTGAAAATGTTGGTGTTCATCTGCAGAATTTCCTGCACAATATTGCTCGTATTTTTTTAAAGTTTCGGTTCTCTGACGCAAGTGCTTGGCTCTGTGGATGGACTGCTGTTGGGTTAAAAATTAAAATCTTCCGCATCATTGATCTTCAAATGAACAGCTGGGGCATAATTTAACAATGCACTAAAGGTTTAAAACTCTGGCAGATATGAATTGGTAGATTTGTCAATATTTAAAACAAGTGGTAAATCCGGTGATAAACCTAAACGTACATGCCTGGTTAAGATAGGAATTCATCTGCATGATTCATTATTTACAGTTGCACATAGCTGAACATATATTCTGTTGCCGTACAGGTTGTGGGGGAACTGGTAATATGATGTGTACAATCTGCGGTGGACGTGGTCACTGTGGTCGAGAATGATGAGGTCTGGCTTATATAACTTGAGGGCTATTATCACAAAGCCATTTAAATTCATGTTGATTGATGGAAATTTCTCTGTATTCGTATATTATTAATGTGCTTATAGTTTGAAAGTTGTAACAAGCATAAGTTGAGGGCATGTTCAAAACAGGATGCAAAGAAGGAACCCTGTATGTCCAGAAAGGATAGATAGATTATGACAGGGGATTTTTGGTGTTCATGTCTTGTCAACAAAAATTCCTTCACTTGTCTGCAATGCAGAAAATGTTTTCACAGCAATGCCTCCAGCATCAAATTATCTTCCTGGCGTAATATATTGTCTTTTGGGGTTTGAAGTTCCTTGGGTATGTAGACGCTCCTTTTGAAACAGAACAGGGGTGTTTGGAAACACTTATTTTCTCCCTTTTTTTTCCCACGTTACACACAAATCGAAATAAAATACATATTATATACTTACCCCAATTTGTGTTAAATCACTTTTCCAACGTATTCCTAAATAGGTACAAGGACTTGAAAGTTGAAGAACTTGCGACATTTGAAACTTCAAAGCTAATGGGCTTGTTTGAAACATTTTCAAAAGTTAAATGCATGTTCAACAGTGTTTTTTCACAAAGCAAGATGATATTCTCTACATATTTACCTCGAATTGCTTAAAAGTACTTCTCCATCGTATTTTTAAACGGGTACAATGTGATTTAGATTCATAAACGATGCATTATTATTCTCTCCAAGTCAAAACACGAAGGATAAGGTATGGAAATAAGGTGCTACTTTTGTTTGATGGTTGTAAATTTGAATCTTGTAGGTATGAAATTCCAATTAAGTCTGGTAAATGTTAGATAATCGTGTAAAAGAAATAAAGGTGATATACGCAGATTAAAAATTATTAAATACCTTATACTCCATACATCATTATTTTTATTAAAAATCAATAAATTATTTAAAAATTATTAATTTTCATCAAAATCTTAAAACAGTGATTATTTTGCCGAGACAACGGTTACTTTAAAATAGAGAGAGTAGTTGATAACCTGAGGATGAGCCCATGGACTGAAATGAATTATGCGCGCTATGCACCATTTATCAAGAACCAGAATTCATCCTTTTCTCCTGAAACATATCTAAATACAGTGACGCGAACAAAGCGATGAAACCTCTGATAGCTCCTTCGCCTTTATCTTGCGAGGAAGAAGATCTGATGGTTCGAAGTGCCAAAAAAGTGAAGAATGATCTAAAGTATGCAGGTACAAGCGCCTTACAAGATCAATGGCCTGGTTTGGGTAGCAAAGTTAGTACCTACCATGAAGGGGGTCCTTCCTTAAGATAAACTTAAAGGGAATAGTAGGAATGAAGAATTGGCAGAACATGAAGAGCAAGATATGGCTTCTGAGGACTCTCTCTCCGATAACTCACAGGATGACAATATTGCTGATAACGAAGAGCCATTATGTGTTACAGAGGAAGATCCAGGTAGGAACTTCCCAGCTTTCTCGTTCTCAGCTAAGATGAAAAAAAAGTTGTATAAACCTTGGAAATCTGCTGTTATTGTTAAACTCTTGGGAAGGCAGATCGGTTATAAGGTTTTAGTTCAAAGATTGCAAGCTATGTGGGCTAGGAAAGGAATTCTAAATGTGATAAACATTGGTCATGGTTATTTTGTGGTTAAGCTCTCCAACAGGGACGACTTTCTTAATGCCTTGACAGGAGGCCCATGGATGCTTTTTGATCACTACCTCACCGTTCAGCCATGGGAGCCTGGGTTTAAAGCTCATAAGGCAACTATAAACAAAGTGGCAGTGTGGATTAGGATCCCAAAAATCCCAATGGAGTATTATGACGAAGCTGCTCTAACCTGTATCGGTAATAGAATTGGCAAGACCCTCAAAGTTGATGTGAATACTTCATGCCAGTTAAGAGGACATTTTGCTAGAATATGTGTCCAGGTGGAATTAGGAAAGCAACTTATGGCTGGGTTTAAGTTAGATGGGGAAGAGCATTTCTTGGAATATGAAGGTTTGCACCTCCTTTGCACTAGATGTGGTATCTATGGGCACAGAAACGAGGCCTGTCCTTTGAAGAAGATGGCTAATGTTAATAATGAGGAAGTTAGAGACCATGAAGATGCAACTCAACCTTGCACAGGAGGACAGGATCTGGGTAAGATTTCTGATCAGTGGAGAGTGGTGGAGAAAAAACGCTTTAGGAAAAGCAAAGAGAAAAACGCAGAGCAGATTACTATAGCGATTCCTCCGGCGAGAAAAGGCTCTCGTTTCAATATTCTGGAGGAAATGGGAGGCGAGAATGAGACAGGTCTTGATGTGCCTTCTGCTGCCAAGGACACTGGACTCACATTGGTGAGGCATGGGCAGAGGTCAGCTTCATCACATCAGGGCCAGAGAGGAATGGAAGAGAGGTTCAAATCTGCAGCTAATAAGGAAGGGCGCAACTCTACGGATGGGACCTTTGAACCGTTGAGTAGAGGATTAAGTGAGGGACTTCAGCGACGTGGCAGCCAAAGGAAGGCAGAGAAACGTATGAGGAATGAAATAGACAAAGGAAAAATATTGGGGAAAGACAAGGAAAGTGTGGGTCCAGGGAGGAATGTGCTTATGTTGACTTTTGGGGAAAATAATGTGGGACCTGATGTGGATATATTAAAGGAAGGAAATGGCAATAAGTGTCAGGAGGGTGAAAATATAGGGAAGTTGGCGAGAGAAACAAAGGAGCATAGGGAACTAGAAAAGGAAGTGTGGGACCAGGGAGATTTGATGGAGGCTGACGCTGAATTGGGCCTTAGAATTTCCAGCCCATTTGACCCTGGTGATGACGCCTTGAAGACTGCTGGTGCTTCGACCTTGGAGCATTTCGGTTGTGGGCCTAGAGTTGCAGCAGATTCGGTTGAACATATGGAGTGCTGTGATAGACAGATGGGCTCTTTGGAAGGAATGTCTTGTGTTCCTGAGACTTAGATGCAATGAAAGTCTGTGAGCTTTTCTTCTCTTTATCTGATTTTTTAATGATGATTAAGATTTTATATTGGAATATTAGAGGTGCTTGTGGAAAGGGGTTTTTGAGAAACTTAAAATTGGTTCTGGATAGACCAAAACCTAGTTTGATTTTTTTATCTGAGTCCAAATGCAATAATGTATCTCAAATTCCTTCCCTTAATAATTTGGGGTTTGATGAGATTAGATGCATTCCTAGTGAAGGCAGATCGGGTGGCTTAATTGCTGCTTGGAACTCCACTAATATTTCTGTTAATATTATTGAGGAAAATAGGCAATTCTTTCACTGTGAATGTGTTTCTACTGGTAGTCCGAAATTTTTAATTTCTGCTATTTATGCCATTCCTCATTCTAATTTTAGACATTTGCTTTGGGAAAGATTAGAATCTTTGGCTGCAGGAATTTCCATCCCTTGGATCGTTTATGGCGACTTTAATGATATAAGGTGCTCAGATGAACGTATTGGTGGCTCTGCTATTAACTGCGCTCGGATGAATTTTTTCAATGATAAAATTATGGCTTGCAAGCTGTCTGATTTGGGAGCAGTTGGTCCAAAGTTCACTTGGAAAAGGGCCTTGTACCTCTGGGCACTCTAGATTATATGAAAGACTGGACAGGGCGTTGGTTAACTCTTCTCTCTTAGCTCTTATGCCTGATTGTTTCCTCAGGGTACTCCCGCGTACCAAATTCTCTGACCATAATCCCCTATGCATTTCTTTGGGGTTAAGGGAGCTGAATACCTCTGGGTTACGCCCCTTTCGTTTTGAAGCTATGTGGCAAGCCCATAATGATTTCCAGAGTTTCTTGTCTAACAATTGGGAAGAAAAGGGTGATCTTGATAGAAATATGGAGTATTTGAGAACGATTCTCCCTGATTGGAACAGGGAAACCTTTGGCCTTATCGAAAAAAAGAAAAATCTCATTTTGGCTCGTTTGAATGGAATACAAAGGTCTTCCTCCTATCCCTACTCTACCTTCCTTCAATCCTTGGAGGTATCATTGCAGCAAGATTTGGAGGAGGTTCTTAATTTAGAGGAGATTAAATGGTTCCAAAAATCTAGGGTGAATTGGATAGCTAAAGGTGATCGTAATACTAGATATTACCATCTGAAAGCCAACTCTAGAAGAAGAAGGAATAAGATTCGTACTCTAAAAGATGTTAATGGAGTATGGATAGATGAGGAAAGAGCTTTGAAGAATATGGTTTCTCAGTACTTTCAAGACTTATTTATGGCAGAGGAAGGAGAAAGTATTTCTCTTTCCTATATTAATAAGTTTCCTTCCATTGATCCTTCTCTTATTGGCCATGTGGGAATAACTCTTAGTGATGATGAGATCCGTAGGGCAATTTTTGCTATGGGCCCTTTTAAAGCTCCTGGTTACGATGGGTTCTCTCCCGTCTTCTTTCAGAGGAATTGGAATACGGTAGGTCATACTGTGTGCAATTTTGTCAAAGATGTCTTTGAGGGTCTGACGGACTTAACGGAGGCTAATAAAACTTTAATTGTTCTTATCCCTAAAAGAGATGACCCGGAGAGGGTGGAACATTTTCGACCTATATCGCTATGTTCTGTTCACTACAAGTGCGTTACGAAGATTATGGCCGGGCGAATGAAGAACCTGATGAATGATCTTATATCCCCTTTCCAGGCTGGTTTTATCCCAGGTCGCAATATTCAAGACAACATCATTATTGGGCAAGAAATTTTGCATACCATGAACAAAGCCCGGGGCAGGAAAGGTTTTATGGCCTTAAAAATTGATCTTGAAAAGGCTTATGACAGAGTGAATTGGAGTTTTATGAAAGTTATTCTTAAAGAGATAGGGATGGAGGATAGAACTATTGACTTGCTTATGAAATGCATCTCTTCCACGTCTTATAATGTTCTTTGGAACGGTTCGTATTCTGAATTCTTTTCTCCTAAGAAGGGCCTTCGGCAAGGGGATCCTATATCTCCTTTTCTTTTTGTGCTTTATATGGATAAACTTTCTCATATCATTAGCGATGCAGTGGATGCCAATAAGTGGAAGCCTATTCTTGTTTCTAGAGATGGTCCGGCTATATCCCATCTTATGTTTGCGGATGACCTTCTTCTTTTCGGGGAAGCCTCTGAAAAGCAGATTTCGGTTATGATGTCATGCCTTGATAAATTCTCTCAAGCTTCCAGGGCTCAAGTTAGCAAGGAGAAGTCCTCCATCTTCTTCTCCAGAAGAGTGCCAGCTGATATCAGAAGGAGAGTTCAAGGCATCTCTGGCATGAAAGTGTCAACTGAAGTTGGTAGATATTTGGGATTTCCTTTATCCAGAAAAAGAAGACCTTCTGAAAAATTTCAATATATTGTTGATAGAGTTAGAAGTAAATTATCTGCTTGGAAAGCAAGCTGTCTCTCTGTTGCTGGGAGAATCACCCTTGCCAAATCGGTTCTTAGCACATGCCCCCTTTATCCTATGCAAGTGGCTAAGGTTCCTTTGGCCATTTGCAATGAAGTTGAGAAGATCCAACGCAATTTCATATGGGGTTCAGAGAATAGTAGAGGATTCCATCCTGTGGGTTGGGAGACTATTACTCTCCCAAAAACGCATGGGGGTCTTGGTTTCAGGAAATTGCATTCGATGAATCGTGCCTTCGGTGCCAAGTTGGCTTGGAATCTTCTGAGAGGGAATCAAGGTCTATGGGCTAATGTTTTGCAGAATAAATATATGCTTAGAAGTGATCAGAGCCTTTTGAACACTCGACTTGGTGATTCTTGTTTATGGCGTTTCATCTGTGCCCAGCATAGCCTGATTGAAAAGGGTACGAGCTGGCAAGTGAAAAATGGAAATATGGTGAGATTTTTCTATGATGTTTGGCTATTACCGGGGAAGAAAATCAAAGATTTATGCTTAAGGCCTCTTTCGCAAGAAGAGGAAACATCTACAGTAGCTGAATGGGTCATTGACGGTACTTGGGATTTTCATCGTTTGGAGAACCTGGTTAATGGGGAGGTGATTTTCAACTTGTCTAATTCAATTCCGCCAAAACCTGATGCTGATAATGATATTATGGTTTGGGGGCAAAATGCAACCGGTCTTTTCACGGTCAAGAGTGCCTATTTTTCTATCGAAAGCGAGCCTCCTAATTTGTACAGTCCTGTGTACAAGCAGATCTAGAAGTGGAAAGGGGCAGAGAGAATAAAAATCTTTCTTTGGAAAGTCTTCCATAATAGGCTTCCCACTTATGTTTGGAGGAGTACCTGGTCTATTGCTTCACCCTTGTGCAACTTCTGTCATGATGGAGATGAGGATGTTTTACATGTCCTTCGGGATTGTCGATATGCTAGGGAAGTTTGGTCCAGAGCTGTTCGTCCCATTCATAAGAATAGTTTCTTTTCCTGTTCCTTACGTGATTGGATTGCGATGAACCTAAAGAGGGACTTGGGAATAGAGGCTATTTGTGGGTGGGATCTTTTTTGGGGTGTTGCCTGTTGGCTCTTATGGTCATGGAGGAACAGGGAGATTTTCGATGATCACTTCATCAAACCCAATGACCCTTTTAATAGGATTATTGTGTCTTGGAATTTATATGTTCATACTAACGATTTTATGCAGGGTTG
>JANTPZ010097472.1:0-29854 GCA_025593235.1 Vachellia pachyceras
GTGGGTTCCTCTTGAAAATGAATTAGGCCATCATAGTTCGCAAAACATTAGGTAGAGTATCGACTTTTGCACTAAGTTTTCGAAATCACAAACCCTAACAATTCGTATAGGTTCAGAGCGTCATACGATGATCTCCTTTTAAATCCCCACACGCCTTGTTAGGTCACGAATAACATGCAATGAACTCCATTCCATGAAATCCTTGAAGCGCTCTTAGTGTGTGTACGGAAATCGCAAAGTGACAAAATCAACTCCATGCATGTTGACTCTAAAACCAAGCACAACTAGGATGATAGAAGAGAACAACAAGACTTCATTGAATAAGCAAAATGAACTCCATTTCACTTTGTCAATCACAAAACAACTCAATACACAATAATCCAAGTTTGGCTCAACCGAGACCAAGATTTACATACAAATCACAAAGTCCAACTCGGATTCTAAGTAATCCATAATAAAAATACAGATTGAAAGTAAATACTCCCCTTTCGGCACTTCAAACTCCGGCTCACTCCATCTTCAAGAGGATGGAGATGCTCAGCTCCTCATAGATGATGGAAACAGGCTCTGAATGGATGAGTGAAGCATGATGAATGGATGAATGGTGGAGGAAATGGGTGAAGGTAGGGTTTGGAGAGTGTGTAGATGAGAGAAAAGATCAGTGTGTGTTTCTGCCTTTCTTCCTCAGCCTCCTTCTCTTCTCTTCGGAAAAAATGACGTAATTTAGCATTAGAAACCGTCATGAGTCGGATCTCCAAAGTTGGGTAGGGTTAATTTCCATGTGGAGTAAAAATCTGGTGCTGATACGTGATATTCACTGCGGTGAACCTTTCTTGAGAGTTCTTTGTCTGCTTGATTGAACTTTAGCCGTGGTGAACTGTGATTACGCCGTAGTGAAATTATCCAGAGCTGCTTCCCTTGGCCTTTTGTAAGGAACTCCTAAAATGAAGTAGCAAATACGGGCAGTATCATTTGCTCATTATGCAATTTAGGCACAATAAATCGCTATTCATTACATAGGTGCCCAAAATCACATTAATCCAAATCAATAACTCCTAGTATACCTTTAAGCACAAAAAGGTCATGTATGGGCTAAAATTGACTCTAAGACTCTGAAAATTCAAGTAGAAAACTAATACAAATAAAGCTCAATCAGTCTGGTCGTTGAAATCTTTTGAGTCTTGATGGGAGGCTAAATAAGGAGGAGACTAGTACTCAGAATGGATACGGAAAATAAAAGTTATATGTTCAATCACGAATTCCCTGACAAGGTGGCAGTGTTCAACAGTCCGTCGCTGTGTCAGAAATTCTCGTTCAGAAGAATTCAAGCAAACTCAGAGAATACACTATGGCAAGAGGTACATAAGACTTTCGCTGTAAAACTCTAATCTGGATTTATGTTCAACATGTGGTATCAGAACAGGCCTCCGGTCGGTGTGCCAGCTAGGATGTTGGGCCCTATAGAGGGGTGGATGTGAAGTCCCACATCGATTGGGAAGGGGAACGAAGCACTCTTTATAAGGGTGTGGATACCTTCCCCTCAAAGACGCGTTTTTTGGGTTATTGTAGAAACCCAAGGAAATAAAACCCTGTTTGCAATAGGGATAATATCTACGAGGGAGGGCTCTGGGAATGTTACAAATGGTGGTGTGGAGAGTAGGATAACACATGCTGTTAAAATACCAGGTAGAGGAAAGCTTGCTTTGATACCACTTATAACAGCCCAGCGCCCTTCCTTGCAGATATCGTCCCTGTTTGCAGCCATAGCCAAGAGCAAGGTTTTGTTCCTCTGGGTGTAACCGTAGCCACCTAGAAAATGCATCCACGAGGGGAAGGTATCCACACCCTTATAAGGCATGCTTCGTTCTCCTTCCCAATAGATGTCGGACTTCATAATCCACCCCCATAGGGGGCCCAGCATCCTCGCTGGCACATCAACCGGAGGCCTGGCTCTGATACCACTTATAACATCCCCAGAGCCCTCCCTCGTAGATATTATCCCTGTTGCAAACAGAGTAGGGTTTTCTTTACCTGGGTTTCTACAATAACCCAGAAAACGCATGTTTAAGGGGGAAGGTATTCACACCATTATAAGGAGTGCTTCGTTCCCTTTCCCAATTGATATGGGACTTCACATCCACCAGCACATCATGAAAATAAGGGACCTCTCATCTCAACTCAAACCCTTGAATATGGAACCTACTGAGTCATTTTTTGTGTAGTTGATATTGAACTCTCTTCCTCCTTCATATGATGCTTTCAAGGTCTCATATAACACACATAAGGAAAGTTGGTCAGTGGATGAACTATTGGCCATGTGTGTTCAAGAAGAGACTAGATTGCTAATGAATGAGAAGTCTGCACATAAGGAAGCTCATGTTGTTACAAGATCCAAGGCAGAAGCAAGCAAGGATAAGAAGAGAGATAAGGGTAAGCGTAATAAGAAGAAAAGCAAGATTCCTCCTGTCAACACAACAAATAAGAAGGATGGCAGATGCTTCTTTTGCAAAAAGAAAGGACACATTAAAGTTGATTGTCTCAAGTTTAAGGCTTGGTTCAAGAAAGGTACGCTTTCAAATTGTACTGTATTTGAATCTCATTATACTTCTATTAGTGATAACACTTGGTGGGTTGATACTGGTTCCATGATCCACATATCTAATACCATGCAGGGCCTTCTAAATAGTCGACCTTCAAAACCCAATGAGGAAAAAGTCCTTTTAGGAAGTGGGAAAGGAGACGCTGTGAAAGCCGGAATATTTAGGATAATCTTACCTAATAATTATGTTTTAGATCTTTTTGAAACCTTTTATTTACCCTTTTACAAGAGGAATATAATTTCTATATATAAATTAATTCCTCTTGGTTATGGATTAAACCTTTCAAAAGATCATATGTTTATTAGTAAAGATTCAGTTCCTATTTCAGATATTGTTATGGATAATGGTTTATTTAGAATTGTTTACCTCACGCTTTATCTGTTACACATGGTATTAAACGAAGTGTCATCAATGAAAATTCAATTAGCCTATGGCATAGGAGATTGGCTCATATCTCTGTTGATAGAATTAAGAGGCTAACTAAAGATGGAGTTATTCCATCATTAGAGGATTCGAATCTTGGTTCTTATGTGGATTGCATTAGAGGAAAGCAAGACAACAAGTCACATAAAGGGGCTAAAAGAATTCAGAATTACTTGAGTTCATACACACAGATATATGTTGTCATAATTTAACTGCACATGGTTAAAAAATTTTATTACTTTTATCGATGATTACTCGCGATTTATGTATGTTTATATGCTTCATAGTAAAAGTGAGGCATTAGATGCCTTTAAGGAATATAAGGTTGAAGTAGAAAAACATATTGGGAAACCAATCAAAATCATGAGATCAGATAGAGGTGGTGAATATTATGGTAAATACACTAATGAGGGACAAGCGCTTGGTCCTTTTGCAGATTTACTTCGAGAGCATGGTATAATTGCTCAATACACCATGCCTGGCTCTCCTAATATGAATGGAGTGGCTTAAAGAAGAAATAGGACTTTACTAGACATGGTTAGGAGCATTTTGAGTAGCTCCAAACTGCCAATTTCCTTGTGGAAGGAAGCACTCTTGACAACCGTATACATACTCAATAGGGTTCCAACAAAAGTGGTACCAAAAACACCGTTTAAAATCTAGACAGCATGGAAACCTAGTTTAAGTCATTTTAGAGTATGGAGGTATCCTGCAGAAGTCAGAGTGTATAATCCACAAGAAAAGAAATTGGATCTTAAGACTATAAGAGAATATTTTGTTGGATATGCTGAAAAGTCTAAAGGCTATAAGTTTTATTATCCTCCACCTTCAAAGAAATTTATAAAGTCTAGAAATGCAAGATTTCTTGAGAATGATGTGATTAGTGGGAGTGATAATTTGCAAGATAATCATATAGAATATACCACTAACAATCAAGGTGGGGAACATCAATAAATGAAAACATCCCTCAAATGAGAGTTGTTGTAGAACATGATGTTATTCCAACCACTCAAGTTGACAATACTGAACATGAGGAACATATTCAGAATGATCAACCTATCACACAACCACAAAATGTGATAAGGAATGTTCCGCATGAACAGTTTGAACTAGTTCAGGAAGTTGGATTAAGAAGGTCAACGAGAGAAAGAAAATCAGCATTACCTAGTGATTATATAGTGTATCTTACTGAATATGATTGTGATGTAGTTATAGAGGATGACCCATTAAATTTTACTTAGGCTATAGAAAGTGCTAACTCTAAGTTATGGTATGATGCTTTGTTGGACAAGATGAAATCTATGGCAAACAACTAAGTTTGGGAACTTGTGAAGTTACCAAGTAGGGTCAAGGCCATTGGTTGTAAATGGATTTTCAAAACCAAAAGGGACTCATAAGGTAACATTGATAGATACAAGGTGTAATACTCCTTAACCTTACCTTTAGCTTCATTTTATATTGATTTGAAACCAAAGAGAAGCCTCAATTTGATCAAAAAGTCCAAAATGTTCAAATTAAAAACTTTCAATTTTTGAAAGTTACTATTCATAGCTGTTTGGATCAACTTTGAAAATTCATAACTAATTCTAGAAAAATCGAAATTGAGTTCTTCCAATTTCTATTTGAAACTTATAAGTTCCTCTATAAGGAAAAAATACTCATTGAGTCATTAGCTTGCCCAATTGATACAGTTTAATGCGTGAAAATGCACTGTTCATTTGACAATTTTTCCTTTTCCATGCTTTTCAGTGATTTTCTTCAAACTTTGGAATATCATAACTCTCTATATGAAACTCCAAATTCAGTGTTCTTCTGCTTGTTTTAAATCTTAAAATGTGAACTATTGTTTTGTAAAATTTCAACTTATTTGGTGACCATTTGCTCTGCTTCCCGATAAGTCAAATTTAGGGGTTTGACCAACTTTACTTTGACAATTAGTCAAACTTTTCATTTTCAAACTTCACCATTTAAACCATAACTTCTAAACCTCTTTTAATCATGTTTGATCATGCAATTGGGGGTCCTTTAAGCATGCATTATCTACTACATAACAATCAAACATTCATGAGTTTAACTACATATTACATCATATGTTTAAGTCCCAGAATAACAAACTTTATAATACAAATTCATATGCATAACATGTGAATTCCTTGCTTCAAGTATCACACATTTTCTCCTTACCCTTTGAAGAGCTTGTACCTAAAATAGTTAGTGGGGGAGAGTGAGATTTTTTGGAAATCCCAATAGAAAAACTATCAAACATACATTATATAATGCATGACAAACTTTCATGTAAATGTGGAATAATAAAGATGCAACATGAAACACATAAATGCATATGGCCATAGCATGAACACGCACACATCCACACCTTCATCATCGTAAGTTCAAATCAAGTCATGCATTAATCAAAATAATTTTCACAACAATTTAGATTAGAGTTAGATGGTCTTGCTATTTTGTCCTCTTAATTTCCTTGTGACTTGAGGCTTTCTTGTCTAACTTTCCCAATGAGTTCTTTGATGTTTTAACTTCCTAAACATCATACAAGAACATAATAATCAATCTCAAGTTATCAACAATGCAAGATGATCACAAAAACGCAATATAACTCCCCTTACTCTTTTAATGAATTTTAGAGCTTGGAAACTTATCTTAATGATTTCTAATGCTTCCCAAAACTTGTGCTCACTTATACCCTACACAAAACCTCATTTTAAAGCCATTGGAAGCATTAAAATCATCAAAATCCAGCTCCTTCCTTACCATCACAGATCTGAACGAAAATCTTCCACAAGCACAATAACATGATTATTCAATCTTTCAACATATATACCCACTTATTCTTGATCCCAAACTACTTTTCATTGTTGTTTGGCTTAAATACAACTCTCCTACATCCATTAGAAATTTTGGCAGAACTTCCCCTTAGGGTTTGCCATTCCAAAATTTACAATTCAACCAAACAACCACCAAACAATAACAAGCTACACACCAAATTACTCCTTACAACACAAGGAGAGTTTTGCACATGATTATTAGCTCTAAATCCCTCTCTTTCTCCCTCTTAACCTCAAGAACACAAACTTTGAATCTTGAGAAAGAGGAGCTTAATCAAAATTCTAAACCATGGAAGAGGTAGAAGAGATCACAAGGATCAAGAAAAGGTATATAGTTGTATGGTTTAGCCTTTTACCTTGTTAGTTCCTCAAGCTTTTCTTCCTCAAGCTTCCATGGCATCACTTCCTCTTCTTTTTGCAGCCAAGATTTCGTGCAAATGGCCAAGGAAAGAGAAAAATATCTTGTTTGTTTAATCTCTTGATAAGAAATGAATGGCTAAGGAAAGAGAAAAGTATCTTGTTTGTTTAATCTCTTGATAAGAAATGAATGGTCAAGATTTTGTCTTAACTAGTAAGTTTAATCTAAAGGTTGAAAATGATGCCACCAATCCAACATTTGTGTGCTTCTCATTGGCTCCTCAAAAGTGGCTCAAGATGGCTGTAACTAAATGGTTAAAATCTCATTTAGTTAGCCAAACTGGATCCCATTCGGTTACTTTTACCGATTATACTTTTTACCGGTAACCATTACTTTATTTCGGTAAATCTTTTTCTACTTTTCTGGAGATATTTTCTTCCTTATTTAATCTCCATATTTTCCTCTTGAATATGGCAAATTTATTATCCCCAAAATACCCCTTAACTGCCTCAAATCTTACAGGATTAATTTATCCTATCCAAAATCCTTAAAAACGTATATTTTTGTTTAAACTTTTTGAGGGCTCCTGATACCTTAAATAATTATTTTTTCCTTTTCGCCCTTCAAAATTATATGAATAAAAATTTAGTCCGAATTTAGAAAATCCGTGTTTTGTGGTTGTGATTAATGAGTTGGGCTTTGTCTATTGGGCATCTAAAAATTTTGGTCAACCGTCGACTTTTGACTTTGACTTTGTCGAATGACCAAAATACCCTTCCACTTTCTCATAATTACTATTTTGCCCTTACTTTCTCTACTTTTTCTAAAATTACCATTTTGCCCTTACTTTTAATACTGAAAGACCTTTATGCCCTTTGTCTTTTATTTAATGATATATGAGTTCTTTCCTAAAGGTCACCCATCCTCACATTACTCTAGGGCAAGTACACTTAACTTTGAAATTCCTAGAACTCCATACACTAAGCCAGATCTAACTTTACAACTTCCAGCTATAACTTTCCTTTCTTTATGAGCTATCTACCTTTGGTTTCCCTTTTCATTTTCTAGTTATCGGATCAGCATTTCTTTCAGCTAGCATAAAAATTTATGGATATTTCACAAGGTAAGGTTGGTTGCCAAAGGTTTTACTCAAGTGGAGGGAGTAGACTACAAAGAAACTTATTCTCCTATATCTACAAAGGATTCTCTCTGCATAATCATGGTTTTGGTTGCCCATTTTGATCTAAAGTTGCATCAGATGGATGTTAAGTCTGCATTCCTTAATGGAGAACTTGAGGAAGAGGTCTACATGAAGCAACCTGAGGGGTTTATTGCAAAAGGAAATGAAAATTTGGTATGCAAGTTAAAGAGGTCAATTTATAGTCTTAAACAAGTTTCCCGACAATGGTATTTAAAGTTCCATGAAGTTATTACATCTTTTGGCTTCATTGAGAACATCATGGATGAATGTATATACCACAAGAATAATGGGAGTAAGATCATATTTTGATACTTTATGTGGATGACATACTACTTGCAACCAATGATTTAGAACTCTTACAAGAGGTTAAACAGTTTTTATCCAAGAATTTTGACATGAAGAATATGGGTGAAGCATCTTATGTCATTGGCATTAAGATTCAAAGAGATAGACATGAAGGTCTTTTAAGTTTATCTCAAGAAACCTATATCAAGACAATTCTGGAATGATTCCGTATGGAAAACTGTAATTCCAACATCATTCCCATTGAAAAGGGAGATGTGTTTAGTTTGGATCAGTGTCCCCAGAATGATTTATAAAGAAAGAAGATGGAAAGAATCCCTTATACCTCAGTAGTAGGAAGCTTAATGTATGCACAGGTTTGCACAAGACCTGATATATCTTTTGATGTGTTATGTTAGGGAGATACCAAAGTAATCCTGGAATGAAACATTGGTTAGCTGCAAAGAAAGTTTTTAGATACCTTTAGGGTACAAAACATTACAACCTCACATATCGAAGAACAGACAATCTTGAAGTGATTGGATATTCAGATTCTAATCTAGGAGGATGTGAAGATACAAGGATATCTACTACTGGTTATGTCTTCCTCTTAGCAGAAGGAGCAATATCATGGAGAAGTGTTAAACAAATACTTGTAAATGCTAGTACTCGTGATGCTGAGTATATAGCGGCTTTTAAAGCAAGTACACAAGGAATCTGGATAAGAAATTTCATCGCAAGGCTTAAGATTGTGAATTCGATCTCTAGGCCAATTAGAACGTTTTGTGATAACAAAGCTGCGATGGCCATTGCCAACAACAGAAAGAGTGGAGCTTGAAGTAGGTTTGTTGAATTAAAGTTTCTATCTTTAAAAGATAGAGTTAGAAATGGCCAAGTTTCAGTTGAATACATTAATACAAAGAAAATGCTAACTGATCCTTTGACTAAAGGTATGAAACTGAAAGACTTTATTGTACATGTACCTGATATAGGGCTTAAGCCATTAAATGACTAAAGAAGGTATATGATGTAATGAATTTTCGTCTATTGTTATCAATCCTTTTGTTATTTGTATACATATATGTTGATGAGATTGATAAATATTAAGATAAGAATTGAATAAACATGAAGGTTTATTCATAAAGTATTACCTCATTAAGTAAGGACGGTACTTGTGATTATGGAAGACAATACTTGATCAATGAGGACTTGTCACCATAGTTCATGTAGTGTTACTTAAATGAACTTACTCACCAAATAATATTAAGTTGCGGGACAAGTGGGAGAATGTTGGAAATTTATATATATATATATTAAATATATATTATTATATTTATATATTATATATATATTGTTTATTTGAATATATTATATATTATATATAAATATATCAATGTATGTGTCCCGCATCATTATTTAAAGAGTTACGTTCAGAGGGTTGTGTCTGGTCTTTGAAACCTTTTGAGTCTTGATGGGAGGCTATATAAGGAGGAGACCATTACTCAGAATGGATATGGACAACAAAAGTTATTCGTTCAATCACGAATTCCCTGACGGGGTGACGGTGTTCGACAGTTCATCGCTGTGCTAGAAATTCCCATTCACAAGAATTCAAGCAAACTCAGAGAATACACTATGGCAAGATGTACGTAAGACTTCTGCTGTAAAACTCTGATCTGGATTTATGTTCAACAATTCAGGCATTCAATTTATTAAATTTCCAATAAGTTAAGGGTATCAAATCATCATCATCAAAAATAGACATTTTAATTTTCTTAATATGTACTATTCATAGGAAAATTTCCATATAAAGTCCTCGAAATTATTTAAATTCAAAATCAGGTTGGAATTTCAATAAATCTCCAATTGAGTCATAAGCCTAAATTAGGATTTCACAGCATTGGTAAAATGAATATACTAATATATTTATTATTTTTTTAAATTAATATCCCTAATTTGTAAATCGATATACAATATAACGATAATTATTTCATAATATATATTTTAATTAAATGATTTATTTAGCTTTTTAATTTTTTAAAAAATTTTGACAGACTCTTACATTAAGGACTAAAAGTAGTATTTTACTATTTTAAGAAGTTGAACCCATTATTTGGGCTTACTAAGCAGTCCACTAGCCAAATCAAATTCGACGGACCTACCCAAGATGAGAGACAAAATAAGTAGGTATGACAGTAATATAGGACGGGCCATAAAAAAATTGAGGCCTGCAACGAAATTACTTGGACACTAGAACACTTCAGAGGTTAAACTTGCTAGAATATATTCAAGCTTGGGATAACTTGATTTTCTTATGTAGAAGCAGATCATCTATGACAGAAAGAATAATTTCTCAAAATACATCTAAGTGACACTCAAGCAGAGCCATTTCAGAAAAAAGGGCAAGGATAAGGTATAATGAAACATTTACCAAGTTCATAGATCTTAGTCTTATTTAAACATTTTGTGATTGTTTAAAATTCCTTTTATGGCCAAATGTTTTTAGGGAAGTGGTTGATTTTGGAGCTTCTGTACTGTAACTTAAATTGCAAGTTCATTGGTGTAATATATTCAAAGATCTTTTTTGTTTTTTTTTTGCCAATAATATATTCAAAGATCAAGCAAAGAAAATTGACAAAAATTTGCAAAAATATTCACCTTCTGTTCAGCCATGAACTCATCCATGTAAGGCTATCCACCATTCTGTGCATTGGCCATGTTTACAAGAGAAAAAAGTTGCTGAATTATTCAAACTGCTTTCTATCATCCTTAATCTTGTTATCAAATACCACACAACGATTTTTGCACATCAGAAGAATTACATATAGCAATCCATAATGGATTTCAAGGTTAACAAAGTTTTCAATGATATAAATTTAACAGAAACAACACCTACATTCCAAGATATATTCAAGCAAAATCACATATTATTAAATTATTGAAACCAACAAGACAGAAGCCAAGAGAATTAACCAGAACTAAAAGGTTGACATCCCATAGCAGGTGTTTAGAGAACAAATGCTATTCCTTGGGTCATATTTGAGGGTATGAAATTTATATTGAGAATCCAAAATATTTGTATTCCAGCTTGAAGGGAAACTCATGTGCCTAAAGCATCCCAATTTTGCAAGTACTTAAAAAAACTAAACTAAACCTTCTACTAGCGATTAGTTTCTTCAGGTTATATTTTGATAGGTATGATTGTTTTGGTTCCTAGTTTGGGGCTTCCAAGTCCATATCAGACCATCATAACTAAGGACGATATTGTATGCAGCACAGTTTATTCATGTAGATTAGTCCTAGTCCTCATGAGTCATGCCTTTTAATCTCTATAACTCTCCATTTCTTTGATTACACCCAGCTAGAGAATCAAACACCCTCATCTCAAAGCTATTTTACTTTCAATTCAGAAGGCATGAACCCACACATTCATGGGTGTGGCACTAAGAAAAACTTAACATATACAATGGAATAGCAATAGAATATACCCCTTTCAAGGGGTTTGTTATACCAAAATAATAAAGACTGTATAACTAGGAGGAAATAATGGGACACAAGTGGAAATTTTATTAGAGAATCAAAAGTTGCACATTGCCATGAGAAGCTTAAATAACCACAATATTGAGAGAGGCATACAACCTCAAGCACAATTAACATATGAAATTTTAAATTAGGAAAACCAAGGATCTTTATATGAATGGCACAACAATAAGCTACAACATACTTCTTTTTTTATGAAAAGGAACTGATCCAGCAGAACTTATCTAGCCTAGGACCTTAAAAGGTACCGCAATGAGCTTAAATAACCACAATACTGAGAAAGGCATGCATCCTCAATCACAACTAATGAAAACCAAGGATTTGTGTATGGATGGTGACAATATACTACATAATCACATTCCATGTTTTGCCCCTCTCTAGAGTTTTTGATTATCCAAAGTTTTATAGCCATTAGAAAATAGTGGTAACACTTCAAGCACATCATTTAAATGAGAATGCTGTTATTTACCCGTGTAGATGTTCAATCTCAAAATTCCTTCAAAAAGGAGCTGGAGAAGACTGCTTAATAATTTGCATCACCCTTTTTCTTTAATGCATTAAATAGGACATTTTTAATGTGCAACATTTAGGGCTTATTTGAAAGCTATTTTCATAATAACTTTTACAGATACCGAGGCAAAACCTACGTTTTGGAGAATAGATTTTGAAAAAATAGCTTTTATAGATTCCGAGGCAAAACCTAGGCTTTGAAAATTGATTTATGTTTGGGAAGTTATTAGCTTTTACGGATTCCAAGGCAAAAAAGTGGTTAGGAAAGAAGAAAGAGAAAGGATGATAAGTAGGAAAAAAGAAAGATAAGTAAGAAAAAGTAGGAAAGAGGAAAGAGAAAGAAAGAAAAAGTAAGAAAGATGAAAGAGAAAGAAGGGAAAAAGTATGAAAGATGAAAGAGAAAGAAGGAAAAAAGTATAAAAGAGAAAATAGGAAAAAGTATGAAGGAGAAAAAAGTATGAAAGAGAAAAGGTTTCAAAACCTAGGTTTTAAACTGAAGTTTTGTAACCAGAAAAGCTTTTCAGAAAAATTTTTGTACTTCGACAAAACCTAGGTTTTGGGTCAAAACCTAGGTTTTGAAACCAAACCTAGGTTCTAGGAATAGGTTGCAAACAAGCCCTTAAAAGCTGTGGATTTGAAAGTTAGCAAAAAGTTAAATACCAAAATGAAAAAGTTATATAATCAAACTTAGTTTGACAATCTATTCTATAAAGATATGTTACCATGAAAAACAAACCTGTTGATATCTTGTTTTGATGATAACAAAATTGTGCTAAGAGATTAGCAAGTGTTTTTGTATCTCAAGTTTTGAAGTGTTAATTCAGTGCTCTATGAAAATACTCGAGTGTTTTTGTCAGAGTATTGACAGTACTCGAGCATTGGAATTCAATGCTCTAGCACTGCATGTTTTAAACTTAAGAAAATTTAGTGCTTCCAGGTAATATTCCAAGTATTGACATGAAGTGTTGTCAATACTCGAGTATTGGAATGTTGTACTCGACCACTGTGTTTTAAAAGAAAGTTTTTAAACTATATTCTGAGTAAACTCTTCAAGCATTGGCATAGAGTAATGCTAATGCTCAAGTATTGCAAATTAGTACTCAAGCATTAGGCTATAACAGAGCTTACAAACAATGCTGCTATGAAGTATTGCAAGTATTGGCTGACAGCAGAGCCAATGCTCGAGCACTAGGTTTACAGTACTCGAGCATTGAGGTTCCTGAAAGCACTTCAAGTCAGCACTCCAAGCATTGGCTGAAAGTACTGCCAATGCTCGAGCACTAAGTTCCTGTACTCGAGTGTTGACAGTTTTTCTCAACACTGTCAGACAACACTTCAGGCATTGGCTGACAGCTTAGACAACACTCGAGCATGGCAAATGTAGTACTCGAGTCTTGGGTCTTCTATCAATACTGTTAGGTGATACTTCAAGTAAAAGCTTCCAGCAGAGCCAACACTCGAGCACAGTTTAACAGCACTCTAGTGTTGTGATCTAACCCTCATCAATGGAAGATAACACTGCAAGCATTGACTACAAGCACTATGAATACTCGAGCAATAACTTTCAATGCTCGAGCATCGGGCTGAAAATTTTCACTGTTCACCAATGCTCTCTGAAAATGCTCCAGCAGTCACTTCCAGCATTCCTAATACTCGAGCACTAAGATCTAGCACTCGAGTAATATAAATTCTCAAAATTTGTATTTTTCAACACTTGCACAAAATGCTCGAGTAATCATTGGAAGCATTATCAATACTCAAGCACTGTAATTTTTTACTCGAGTAATTGATTCTTTTTCAAACACTTTCATGCAACGCTCGAGTAGGAAGTCAAAGTATTGAATTTCTCTTTGAAACTTTTCAAACAATACTCGAGCATTGCTATTCTGACATCTTGATGTCTGACACTCTCAACCTATGCTACGCACCTACTTTCCTTATTTGTGTAATGACATTTTTGAATATTAACTGCTCTCATAAATACGGACGCTTGAAACATTCAATGAGGAAAGAAGCACAAGTCCGAGGCTTGGAGGCTTTAATGTTCTTCTGCAACATTCACCGTCGTCTGCTTCAGTAGCATTAAATGCCATTAATGGAGAATCCAAATGGTTGAATTTGAGAGTAACGGCTATTAAATGGAGTCTAACGGACATTAAAGAAACTCTCAACTATAAAAGGACCAGCATTCAATACAGAAAAGAGACAACGAACATCCTGAGCATTCAAAGCTGCATTTACTATATTCTCTGTATTCTTTCATTAATTCCTTCTGAGCTTCATTATTAGGCATCTTCTCTTTTGAGAGAGATATATGAGGCAAACATACTTTGTAAACTTGTGAGAAACTCAAGGACGGGACCTTGAGTAAACTGGGCTAAAAGTGATATAGAAACAGAGAGTGAGTGACTCTGTTTTATTGAGAAGAGAAAAGGGAGTGGATTCCCAATTTGTAAAGGCTTGTGTAGCCTTATTTTGTTGTTCATAGTGAATTTGGAAATCTCAGGGGAGCTTTAAGGATTGGATGTAGGTCAAGGAGACCGAACCAGGATAAATTTCTATGTTCATATTTCCTTTTCTCTCGGTGACTTTATTCTTTTAATTCAATGAATTTTAAAGTGTTTTTTATTAGACCAATTCAACCATCTCTTGATCAAATCCTTTTCTAGCAAAACCAACCATAAAGAAAGCCTTAACCACAGCAAGCTAAAGAAACATAGCAGAAATAGAATACCAATTAAAAAAAATATAAATGATTAAGAAAAGTTTTAAATGTTTAGAATTCTTTACGAATAATAGTTAATATAAAGATCATACTCAAACAAACCTTTAAAGGCTCTGGGTACTCACTACCTAAATAATCTTCCGAAGTTTCATCATTGTCTTCTAGTTCATCCCCTCTAGTGAAAACATACAATCATGCGGAAGTTTCATCATTGTCTTCTAGTTCATCCCCTCCAGTGAAGACATACAACCATGCGGTCAACTATTTTATTCTTGTTCTTCCTGAGAAAATTAAATTCTAACACAGAACACCACAATGATGGCATGAATCCCTTCTGTAGCAAAATCAAATCGTCTTGCAAAAGTTCTCTAAGAAAGCTTAAGCTGCAAAAAATTGTAAATAGTGAAAGTAATATTTAATTAAAGAGATTCATAAATCCAAAGATCACACATAATGGCAACAAGTTTCAATATTTTACCAGGGTGTTAATAGCATTCACAATTTGGTCACCCGTTAATTATAACAAATTAATGTACATTTTTAATTATTTATAAATCAATATAAAATGTTTTATTTAATAACTTTTTCATTTTACCTAATATTTGATAGAACATCCAATGTTTTATGTGCATTAAAGATATTGAAACTAAAGAATCAATTAGTTTAAAGGCTAATAAATATTTTCTTTCTAATAGTCTAATAACTGTTATGTGTTTCTTCCATCCAGATATAATTATTATTAATATTGAGCCTAATTTTTATATGAATTGGTATTAGAGCTAAATGTCCACATCAATTGATATCAAAGCTAGATGCCATGTATCTTAGATCAATTGGTATTAGAATCATATGTCTTCATCAATTGGTATTAAAGCCAAATATTTATATTAATTGGTATCAGAGTCAGAGACCTCAAGAAGAACAATGCACTTCATATGGACAATTTCATTTTTAGCATATTGAATAATTGATTGTCCTTATTTTAACGAATTTGAAATATTAATTTTAGTATGGGTATTTAACTTCGACTATTACTTGTTTAAATGTCTACATATCTAGTTTATTATTTTCTCCATGAAATTAGGTGAAATTAGGGGTCTATGATAAGGTTGGATTAGAAATGAAATGATAAAAAACTTTTTCGTCATTTACAACAATACCAATTTCCTTTTTGAAAAAGCCAAAAAGTGTTTTGATTAATTTATATCATAATTAAGTGTCTCCATCAATTGTTACCAAAGTGAAGCGTTTACATATTTGTGAGGGACAAATCTTATTTTAATCATTCACATCCCTTGCATTGAATCAACTAAATCTGATTATAGTCATTATCATCATTGTGCTTATTTGGTAAAGCTTATATACCCCCCAAAAGCACGTTCAACAGTGTTTTTCCGCAAAACAAGATAATCTCCTCCACATATTTACCTCGGCTTGCGTAAAATTACTTTTCTACTGCATTCCCAAATAGACTCACTAAGTCAAATGTTAAAGTTGAGTAACTCTTACACAAAAATACATGATTATCTCAAGTCAAAGGGCACAATAATATAGTTGTTTATGAGAGAGGCTTATGATACGAATCCATAGAACAATCTCATAGCAGATCGATCCAACAACTTCTATTCTTACAAGTGCCTATGACTTTGACTATTATCTTCATATATTTCAAAATCATAATGACATTATTTCATCTTTGCTCCCTCGCATATGATCTACCATGAACATTTAATATTATCACTATGATTTATATAAGAATAATTTATCATAAAATGCAACGATTACGATAATGAAAATAAACAGTTTATTTATTAAAAATACTCAAAGTATAATGATAGGCCATGTGGCACAATTTTTGACAGCAAAACTAATAGTTGACATGGTTAATTAATGGATAAACTTAACTTTTATAAAGATCAAAGTGAAATCATATGAATAACTCACCACTAAAAAAAGGTAAATATGCAACTTAGCAAAAATTACCATATGAATAACACATTGATTAGCTATTAACTAATCATTAAACTTAACATGAACAATGAATCATTACAAGATTGTTACAAATCATAAACTGAGAATGACATTAGTCCTCAAAAAAATCGTTAAGAAACCATTACCATGTGCTGATAAAATTTTGTACTTTAACCTGCTGTTTAAAATTAAAGGATGAAAATTCAAATTTATATAAAATTATACCAAACAAATAAAGTTTTTCGTTGATGATTGGATTGTCGGTTTTAGCTATCTCCCTCGGCCTCAGGCACTCATAGGTCGATTGGTTTGGGACCTCCAATCTTGTAATGGCCTTACACATGGGGCCGATGCAGCAACACAGAAGCAGTCCACTCTTGAAGTTTCTTTTTCTGCTCGCATTACTGCACTCCCTGGAACTCAAGGTAGCTTCACGCAGGCTTTGTTTTTGGCATTGGTGATAGGTTGAAAATTAAGTCTCTTCGGGGACATCCGATAAATTTAAAACTTCTCGGCTGTACTAGTTATCCGTGTTTCTCGTCAGGCAGTGATCTTTGTAATTTCTCAGGTAAATCCATCAAGTGCCTTGTCTTATTTTGCCTGTTTCTTATTAGGTTTTGGGTCACCAAATTTTGGAATCGGAGAAGTATCCTTTGGTTGTGAGCACTTGGCCTTTCCTTGAGGCAGTCAGAGCTGCATGGAGGTCGGTTGATGGTGGGTCTTCTGCTGTGGATGCTGTTGTTGATGGTTGCTCAGCTTGCGAGGAACTAAGGTGTGATGGAACTGGTGAGCGTATTTCTTTGATTATTTTGAAAACAGGGTGAGAATCATAATTCAAAAGGGCTTCATGACGAACACTGTTTCTTCTTAGCAGGTTTGAACTTGAATGTGTGATTGATTAAATTAATATAAGATAACCTGTGATTGAAAATTAAATATTTGAATGAGATGTTACTACGTTACTAGTTCTTGCTTTCAATTAAAAGTATGGTGAGACAATTGCATAGTTCCTTCTTCTTTATATGCATTTGGAGGATTTTAAAATTATTTTACACTTCATTGAGTGCTTCAATGGGATAGTACTAGTCAAAGTTGTCAAGAAATAATTTTCAAAATTTCTTTATCCAATTTTTGCTTTTTGTGGAATGATTTAATTGTACAAAATATGCTTTTTGTAGGACAATATGTTTTTATAATTGTACAAAATTTTTTCTTGGTAAATTTTCAAGGAAATTTTGATGGTGGACAGTAAATTATCAAATATGACCAGGTATCTAGGGGGGCCAACTATGTAGAATTTCCAGTTACATAATGGTTCTTGGGGAAAAGGAACCTTGAGACACTTATGACAAAATGCAGGCTAAATTTCTTAAGAAGAGATAAAACTGAATAACTTTGTGGTTAGATTGTGAAATTCGTAATAACCTTTCCTTCCTAGAAAAAGAACTGAGAGAAATGTCGTGCACTCTTTAAATTTGGTTCTCTAGTGTTAGTACCCTTAAAAGAAAGTGAACCATTGCAGAGTTTTTGTGCTGTTTTTTTTTTTTTTTTACATTCTCATTACCTCTATTTGTTTTTCTTCATTACATCAAGTGCACTAAGGCATACTTGGATTTGTTATGACCTTCTCAACAGTGGGTCCTGGTGGAAGTCCAGATGAGAATGGAGAAACTACAATCGATGCTATGGTCATGGATGGGGTAACTTTCAACCACCATTTGCTCTACTCTTGCATCCTTTATTTATGCATGATTCCTTTGTATCCTTTGGCATGATTTTTTGGTCCTGTATTTTGGTAAGGAAATGCATAGTTGACTATGGAAGTAGGAGCAGTTGCTGCCATGAGATATGTCAAGGATGGGATCAAGGCTGCTATGCTAGTGATGCAACATACCAAACACACTATGCTTGCAGGAGAGAAAGCCTCAGACTTTGCCATTTCTATGGGACTTCCAGGACCTACAAACCTTAGTTCAATGGAATCTATAAATAAGTGGAACGAATGGAAAGATAATAAATGTCAACCAAACTTTAGGGAAAATGTTGTACCTATAAATAATTGTGGTCCATATCATCCTACAAACTCTTTGGACTTCTCTGAGGAGATATGCTCCAATACTGCTCATATGCAAGATATTAATTCATTATTACCTCGCGTTGGTCTTCATAGCCATGATACCATATCAATGGCTGTTTTTGACAAGGTAAGATTTTCACATTGTTTTTCCAACTTTTATTTACAAAGGATTATCAATGCAAATGATCCTTATATGTGATGTAGATGGGGCATGTTGCTGTTGGCACATCAACTAATGGGGCAACCTTCAAGATCCCTGGAAGGTAAGTTTACCATAGTGATGCCATGATCATAGTAAATATGCAATTGGAATACAAATCAGTAAATCATTGAAGTGTCATACAGTGGAATTTATTTAGGATTTCCTATCCTTTAGCACTCCCTCTTTTCTTTAACCAAAAAACAAAGTGCTTATGAGTTATCTTGCTTCTCTTTTTATTTCCAAGCCACTTGCAATTTCTTTTGGTGCCACTTAAGCTGGTCAGTATTAATATTCCTTTGAGGGAGCAAACGACAGTATAAGAGAAAAGATTGATGATGGAATGATTAAACTCAGATACATTCCTTTGAGGGAGCAAACGATAGATATTCACACAATGGGACTTCCTTGAAACAATTTCAAATACTTCACTAGCAAGTTGGAAATGATTAACATCTATGCTCCAACTTGAGGGGGAGTGTCAAGATTGAGAGATTTTAGGGATTTTATTGTAAATACGATTAGGAAAAATTAGGAAAATAATTAGGGACTTGATTGTTGATTTTTACTTGTTTCAATTGTACTCGTAGAAATTCAGGCCATAATCTTCAGCCCTTGAGCTGTATGTATTACGTACAGAGGAATTATTCAAAACATCTCTGGTGCTACCTTTGTACACATACTGGTCCAAAACTTTCATTTTTGGCTGTACTTAATAGCACTGCATTCAAGAGCTTTCTCATGTCTGTATTCATGTTAGAATCATTTCTTGTGGTATAAAACATGCAGTGGAGAACCTCATCTTTGAATAGTTACATAAGCTCTTTTTTCTTTGAATAGAAATGGAAATGGCATGAGGCAAATGCTTTATGTAAGACATAAAGTACTACGCATTTCCCTTGCTGAACTCACTAGTTGTTGCTATAGCAGTTGATTCCTGAAATCACCATATTGACTCTGTAGAACACGCTTAAATTTGTAAAACTTTTAGGGAAAATTAATTTGGAGGTCCTTATAGTTTCACCTTGTTATGAATCAGATCCCTAAACTTTGTTTTCCTTTTTATTGAGCCCTTTTATTTCCTGCTTTGAACTGTGTTAGTCGCTCATCTTTAAAACTGTTAATCATGGACCAGTAGTGTTAAGGATTCTGTTGGAGAGCACTGGTGTGGCAAATCGTTGGATTGTTTGGACAACTTAGATTCTGATTAAATATCTATGTGAAAGAAAAATTTATCTAAAAATAAAATTTCTTGACCTCCCTTCAAGTGGAATTGGTCGTAGCATTTCTAAACTTCTCGAAGAGCAAGTCCTGGTCTAGCACAAAACTCTGTGCCAACTTCTTGCTCTGAGGATAGTAAAACAGGTCCTGATCCGATGTCAACAGTCCCTGTCAGTTCATCAGGTTGATGTACTACTTGTTGAACTTGTTTGGAGTTTGGATGTTAAGTTTTGCAATGTTGAGTGAGGACGTGCTGGGACAAGTGGCCTTGAGGTTCTTTTAAAGGGTCTGGCTGATAGAGCTAGGCTTGTACCGGAGAAGCAGTCAGACAAGGAGATGTTGTGTGCTTGGCCAATGGTGTGGGCACTGGATGGGTAGACCATGTTGGTGATGTTAAACTTATAAACAGTGGTGTTGATGGTGCCATTGGCGTTGGCGAAGGGAGATGGGAGAATGATTCATAGAATGTCCCACTTTTGTGTGATGTGTATAACTGGATGAAGAAATTGTGGAAGAAGGTGCTAAGCAAGGTGGGTGCTTGGCCAATATGGTTTAGATATGGCTAAATTTTTTCCGTATAAATGCTTAGTCAAAGTCCAAGTTGTCAAAATAATCCAACTATTTGCCATATTAACAGAATTCTCAACACCCTTGGTCCCTTTTTAACAATTTTAAATGAGGGGCTAAAGGATTTGATGACAAAAACTAAAAGGACCCAATAGATAGGGGGAAAAAGAACTTGGGGACTTGATTCAAAACTAGATGAAACTAGAATGACCTCCAAATTAATTTTTCCAAACTTTTTAATATTCAACTCTTTTCTTCTTTTATCCTCCATTTTTCTCTGAGTTGAGTGCCTTTAATGATTTAGAAACATCTATATTTACAGAAGGCATTCCATTTGGGGCACTAGGATATCATTTTCTCAAATGCTCAAATACTCATGCAGAGTGATATATTACCATTTGTGTCTATGCAGAAACTTTCATTCACTCAAAAATCGCTTCAGAAGCTTCCAGTATAGTATTTTGAAAATCCTCTTTGACACAGGGTAGGAGATGGTCCCATTGTTGGATCCTCAGCATATGCTGACAATGAAGTTGGTGCATGTTGTGCAACTGGGGACGGCGACATCATGATGCGCTTCCTTCCATGGTAGCATCAAAATTTATAGTTTCTTCTGTTATGTTTAAGAGATGCCTTGAATCTTGATTGATGGAACTTTCTGACTTGATATGGCCAAGACCAAGAATTATAACAAGAAACCAACATTTTGTTTTCAAATTTTTAAAAGGTGGGGTTTATAGGAAGAGAATGTGCTGAAATTTGTGAAAATGAAAAGACTAGACGTGTTGATTATTCAAATTGGTTGACACCAAAATATGCAGCAGTTAAATATGTGATTATTAATGCCTTGTTTGGGAATGTTGGAGCTTTTGGCTTTAGTCGTTTTTTACCCCTTTTGTTGGTCAATTTGATGAATGACTTTGTGGATGCTTTTTGAGCTTACTACGGTTGTAAAATTGATGAAATCTTGAACTTCTATAGCCATACTGCCGTAAGGATACTTCATTTTATCATTCTGTAATTTTAAGCTTTAGATGTCAAGTAGCATTGAGAAGTATGGGTAAAATGGTGACATTTCTTTAGGCTTAAACCACAGTCATATATTGGATTTACTTTATACATAACCTGATATGTGCTTCTAATTCATTTCAGTTATCAAGTCGTGGAAAGTATGAGGCTAGGAATGGAGCCTCAACATGCAGCTCAGGATGCGATAGCGCGGATAGTGAGAAGATTCCCAGACTTCTTGGGAGCCGTTGTTGCCGTAAATAAGAAGGGGGAGCATGCCGGTGCGTGTCATGGATGGACGTTTAGGTACTCAGTAAGAAGCTCAGCAATGAAAGATGTTGAAGTCTTCACTGTGCTACCCTGAAACAGACTCTTGTCAAGATTTGACTTCTAGCAATTGAATTGTGCTCAGCCCCTTGTTTGTGTTGTTCTTGAAAATTTGTTGGCATGTTATAACTTCAGTGCACGCCTTTGAGAAGATTAAAATTGCATTTTGTGAGGAGAAATCTTGTTTGCTAGGGCCAGAAGTTTCGACTTTATAGATACTAAAAAAAATTAGTTTTGTTAATATAGTGGTTACGTTAAGCACCCATTATTCAAGATCAAGTCACATAAGGCATAAATGTCTTGGAAATTTAACAAATAATAATGGACAAGATGCACCTTTAATCATTTAACTTAATATTTTTTTGTCCATTTATTTTATAGTGTCTTTTTTAATCTTAACGTTGTTAAAATTTAATTAATTTTGAAAATAATAAGTGCTGTTGTAAAAAAAAATTATCATTTGAGACAAATTCAACGATGCTAGGGCAATTCAAGTATGCATTTTATTACTTAATTATTCCAAATAAAGATGATTGTCTCCCCAAATAAGAGATAAAATAATATAATAAAATTGTAACTTATTTTATGGTTTGATTATTGAAAATATTATCTTAAGTTCTTAATAGAAAAGTCAAGAGATCAAGGAAGTAATAAATTGATATGTTGATAATTTTTTTCAAGCTAATATGCATGATTTATAAACTGATGTATAATTTAATTATATATATAAGTATTTATAATATATATTATAATTAAGTGATTTATTTTTTAATCTATTTAAAAAATAAACGGAACTTTATTTTAAGGACTAGAAGTAGTATATTTTATAAAATTAACATATTAAAGTGAAATATTATGTTAGAGGATGAAAGGTGTATTTATGTCATTACACTTGACATTTTAATCTTTAGAGCAATAAAACTGTCCCTTGACTGGTTTTAGAGCCAAATAAACCAATCATGCTATAATATAGTCTTTTAGTAGTAATATAGCACTGCATCATGTATTTAATATAAAATTATATCATTAAATTATATATTAAGTTATAAGTCAAACAGATTGGTTTGGAGAAAAATGATGAATATATTATTTAATTAGCTTATTTGGTTTTCTAAAAAAATTAATTGACTCTTATGTTAAATATGAGATATAATATAATAATCAATTGGCTATAATATTGTCTTTTAGTAGTAATATAATATTATATCACATCTTTAATAGAAAAGTATATCATCAAAATAATATGTCAAGTTATAGTCAAAAAAATTAGTTTGAAGAAAAATAATAAATATATTATTTAATTAGCTCCCTTGGTCTTCTAAAATAACCAATTGGCTCTTATATTAGATATGGGATGTCCTGTAATAAAATGTCATCTCGAAGATATTCCATGGAACAATGCAGGATTTGAAAGTACTGAAAAAGTTATTAAAATTAGTTTATATTATTGATATTTATGTTTTGATAATAACAAATGTGTTCTATATTTTGCAGGATTTATAATTTTTAATTTATGCACCTGAGAAAATGTTTTTGAAAAGGATTCTTGAGTATAGTTTCACACAGTCAAGCATTGTTGTTCAAAATGATGTTTCAAAAACACAACGCTTTTAAACACACTGGAGTATGAGGAAAAGTATTTCATAATACTCAAGTATTGGAGCTGAATGCTTGAGTAATGTATTCAAAATCACGTTTTAAAACAAACATCTTCAAACACATTCAAGTATTGAAAAAAGTATTCATGCAATACTCGAATATTAGTAGAAGTATAGAGTATCGAACCAAAAAGAATACTCTCAAGTGCACTCGAGTATGATTGGAAGTGTTAGTATTCAAAAATTTCACAATACTCGAGTATTATTCATAATACTCGAGCATCCAAGTGGTTCATGGAATACACTCAAACATTCTCAAGTATGAATAGAAGTGTTAATGATAAGATAGCTCACTAGCACTCGATTATTATGATTAGTACTCGAGTACTGAAGCAACTTAGGAATACTTTTAGGTGCATTCGAGTATGAACAAAAGTGTTCATTTTCAGAAACCAATAAACACTCGAGTATGGATTTTTACACTCGAGAATTGAATATTAATTGCAATATTTTCATAAAACTCGAGTATTGATCAATACAAAGTAGCTTTCGAGTTTCATTGGAAGTAAACTCCTTTTAACTCTAACACTTCCAATAAAACTTGAGAATTATCCAGTGTTATGAACACTTGAGTAATCAATTTTGTACTCGAGTTTAGTTTCTAAATCTTAATTATGACAGAATGAATTTTAAATGACACTGTATTATTTTCAAAACTCCAATATTCCTTAATTCACTTTAGCTATGATGAGAAAATCTTTAAACATCACTCGAGTATTAATAAACATATTTGAGCACTCACTTTATCTAACCATATCTCAGAATGTCAGAAGTTTCAACTTTATTTGAAATCTTTCCTCTTTCGTGCTTAATTGTTTTGAATATCTTCTACTTTCATAAATGCTTCTTATTTATACCTACAAACAGGGTATGTGTCTTCTGATAACTTCTCTGGCGCAGGTTCAATGGACAAATTCTCCAAGAATGATTATGGTTTGTCAGAAGCATTTAATGTACAACGTTGAATAAGTAATCTGAGTGTAATGGAAATAAAGTCTCTCTAACGGACATTAAAGGCTACCAAACTATAAATGGAAGAGAATTCAAGACAGGAAGATAGAGAACAACAACTTGAGAACTTGTATTCAATACTCATTCAACTACTTCCTTTATTACATTCTTTCAATATTTATTTTTCAGTGATTAACATTCAATTCTTGTAAGAGAATTTTATTTTATCCAAAAATTGTTTTTTCCAAGAGAAACTCAAGATTGAGAATCTTGAGAAGGTTGTTGTGATAAAGCAGATCAAAGGGGGAGTGTGACCCTTTATTTTTCTTGTTAGTGCAGGATTTGACCAAGAGGGGGGTGGATTGGTCAGTTTTTAAAATTGAAAACTTAATCACAAAATTAAACGAAATCACCGGTGAAAGCAAAGAGAAGAAAAAGCAGTAGATTTATTCTGGTTCGGTCCTCTTGACCTATGTCCAGTCCTCAGGGCTCTCCTAAGATTTTCGATCCACTAGATATAGGCAACCAAAGCTCACTGGGCCTTTACAAAGGAGATTCTCACTCCCCCTCACAACAAGCAACAAAACAGAGTCTCACGCCTCTGTTTTTTGACAATTTTTCAACCCAACAGATTCAAGGTCCCAAACTTGAATATCTCACAAGATTACAATAAGGTTTGACAAGATAAACTCTTAGGAAGAGTGGATAGTCAAGTACTGAAGCTCAAGAGAAATGATTTACAAAATGATAGAAAGGTAGTTGCAGACAGTAATAGCGTTCTTAGGTTTGTTCATCGTCTTCTTCTGTTTTCAATGCTCCTTCATTTATATCTGAGTCTTCATTCATTAGCTGTTACTCAGAAATCTAATGTATGTCGGAAAGAAGCTTCAGTCCGTTACTCACATTCATGACTTCTACATCATATCATCCATATTTTGAACCCATACAATCATTACACCAACCACCATGTGACCCCTTGCCTCCACATTATGAACCATATCAACAACACCCTTCATCATCCTACCAATCTATCTCTAACTCCTAATTCACCCTATATAATCATAATCTCCAACTTACCTTCCACCAACCTCAACCATCGTATGAAACTTATTCTGCACCTGAACCTATTACCATCCAACCAAGTGGACTAGATATCCTTCCTTCTTCACAAAACTTGGATGACCTGACCAATGCCTTGACCAGAAAATATGATACACTCAAGGAGAAATACCTTGTATCACTCATGCAAGGGACATCCGAAAGTTTTAAGGAGATGGAAGATATCGACGAATTCTTCACTGCATACTATGATCATATGTTGTGGATGAAGGCTAGAGTGAAGAGGGAAATCATTAGCCTAAAGAACTACAAGAGAATGAGCATGGAGCTCAGCCTCAAGCGTCAAATGACAATCTACATGTGGAGAGTCCTCAAGCTCCTATACCTCCAGGTAATATCATTCCTATCTTTGAGGAGAATAATTCACCTCTCATCACTACTAACTTTATTGAATCTTCAATTGATGATAGTGATGATGAGGTAGATGAGGACATTATTGTTGAGCATGCACATATGTTTGAAAATACTAATGCTCACTTGAATGTAAGTTACTATGCTTTAATTGGGGATGTTACTTGTACTATTAGTGCCTCCTTATGTGATGATCATGCTTCTCCTCCTAATACTATACATGATGTGGAAATAGAATGAAATGACAATTCACCTTGTTCATGTGATGATGATGTCATATGCATGCTTTGTATTGATGAAAAGAATGATAAACTTGTGGAATGGCATCAAAAGAACTTTGGTAAAGAGCATGACAAATCTAATAGTACTAGAGATGCTAAAATTGGTAAGCATGAACTTGTGGATGATGATCCCCTAAGTAAGGATTCTAAAATTTTAATTGACAAAATTGTGAATGAAAATGAATCCTTTCATGAAGATGAATCCTCTAGTGACTGCAAATATGATGTGCTAAGCTCCAAAGGTTGTAAATTTTTAACATCCACTTTGCAAGCACAAAAGGATTTTAATGATTTGGTTGATTGCTTGATTCCTACTGAAGGGAATCCTATTGACTTTCTTGGTTGTGATTCATACTTGGAGAGTTTTGTTCCTAGGACATTGTCAATTCACTCTAAACCTCTCCACATCTGTATTATTGGATTAGATACTTTTGTTGGTCAAATGTTTATTTTGCAGAGTCACAACAAGCAAAGTGGTGGTTACAAGTCCAATGTTTCAACGCCTCTACTCATTAATAAGGAGCATCTTCCTTGACAGTCCAACATGGGAGGAGTTGAATAAAAGAGTTCATGCTTCTCATCCGGGATGAGAACTTCTCCTACAAGAGTCTAAGGAGATTTAAGTGAAATGTTGTCTTTTTCCTCTCTTGTTTTCTTCTTATTATGATATGGTAATTGGACTGAAAGAGTAATGATGAAAACAAGTGTGGGGGAGAGACTCTCCAGTAGGATTAGCTTAGCTGTTTTCTCTTTTAGGGTAATTTTCAATTCAATAAACTCCCCTCATTTCGATCTCTAGCTTTCTTCAGGCCAAGTGGAACATGAAAGAGTTATTTGCTGTGAATTGATTGTCTGAACTTTGTTTTCTAGTTGTGTATATGGATGCTTTTCCTAATGCTGTTTTTCAAATTTCTTTGCATGTGTGCATGATTATTCGATATTGTTTGCGAATGACGCGCCCATTGATTTGTAAATCTTACCTTCCAATCATTGAGGATAATGTTTGAATTAAGTGTGGGGGGAGATTTAGAATTTGGAATGTTTCCAAGTAATATTTTTTATTTTAACATGCAACTGAAATTCATTGAAGGATAATGTGGGGCGATTTTTGTCTTAAAAATTTGGAAATTTTCAAGTTTCTTTTTAAATTTTTCAAAAAAATATATACATATTGAATCTCCAGAGGAATTGAACTCAAATTTTGCTTTCTGACCATTTTCATCGTGACCAATTATGTTGTTCGCCGCGGCGAAATTCCTTAAATAAGTAGTTCAACCTCTCGGGTGAGTTTCGCCGCGACCATCTTATGGTTGCGTTGCGACGAAAATCACAGGCACACAGAACCACCTCTTGGGTGTGGTTCGCCGCGGCGAAACCTTGGTGCAAAAAAAAAATCAAATATGTTATGGATTTTTTTTTGAAATAAAAGTTCCTCTCACCTTTAATGCCTTTAACATTCTTGAGCAAAGCTTATAAAAATGTGATTTTCATAGCCAATACATTGGGAGGTTGATTCATGAGTCTAAGGATCAAAGTATTTGGTTAATCGTGTTTTTCGAGTTATTAGTAATTGATAAGCACAGATCAGTTGTGAATTTACCTTTTGCGATTTTAGTTCCTGAGACTGTTTAATTGAGACATTAGCCTTGTTGTGAGGATAATTGGGCCTAATTTCATTTGATTAGAGTGGGTCTGTCTTGATTCGTAATCTCTCTAGAACTTGTCTTGATTCTTAATCAAAGCTTTATGATCCAATATTTTGTGAAAAAGGATAGAGGCCTTCATTTCAAAACCTTTCATTTACCCAAATACAAACCCTTCAATATTTCATTCTTTGCTACCCCTTTGAGCCATGCACTCTTGAAAACTAGCATTTGAAAAAAATCTATCCTTATATGTGCAAGTATATGTTGATGAAGTTATGTATGTGAGCAGCTGTTATTCAATAAAAAAAGAAAAGAAAAGAAAAGAAAGAAAAGAAGAAAATATATATTATATATAAATAAATTTCTTTTAAGTCTTGCAAAAGCATTTATACTATTTTTCGGTGCTGTATATTTAAGAATTTCATTTCACTTCATTATTTCATTCCATTAATTTTAGAACCCCATTATCCATCTTAACCTTTGAGCCCTCTTGATTCACATTATATTGATCTTGTAGTAGAGAGGTAGAATAATTACAAGCGTATGGTAGAGATTCGAATAAGCAGACCATGAGCGAAAATTGTCCTTACTTGGTGAGCTGAGAGAGGCACTTCTACCTTTGGAGAGGAGTCTTTTTTTGGTCTCTTGAATTGAAGTCTCTTAAGGATTAATTAATAATTGTCTTTGCCATTATCATTGCTGATCCCTTGATGAATGTTTTTACCAAGCTCTGTAGTCCTGGACCTATGAGTACATTTCCTAAGTGCATTTATTGTTTTTAAGTTTTTGAAGAATCTTTGTCCAGGAGTACAAAGGTTTAAGTGTGGGGGAATTTGATTGAGCTTTATTTGTATTAGTTTTCTACTTGAATTTTCAGAGTCTTAGAGTCAATTTTAGCCTATACATGACCTTTTCGTGCTTAAGTTTAGATTAAGAGTTATTGATTTGGATTAATGTGATTTTGGGTACATATGCCATGAATAATGATTTATTGTGCCTAAATTGCATCATGAGCAAATGATCTACCCATATTTGCTATTTCATTTCAGGAACTCCTTATAAAAGGGCAAAGGAAGCAGTTTTGGAGAAGTTCACCGCGGCTCAATTCAATATTCGCCGCGGCCAAAGTTTAAGTAGTCATGCAAGAACTCTCGGGTGAGGTTCGCCGCGGCGAATATCACGCAGTACCTAAATTTTTACCTCATAAAGAAAATAACTCGACCCGGCTTGATGGATCCGATACAGGACGGTTTATTATGCTGAATTAGGGTATTTTCGAAGAAGAGGAGGATGAAGGAAGCAGAGAGCATTGAGAGAGAAAAGGAGGAGAGAAACCCATTCTCGATTTACCCTATCCACACACTAACACCATTTCACACCACTTCTTCATCATCCATCAATCTATCATGCTCCCTGAAATAATCATATTTTGTCAAGGGAATTTACAGCATTTTTGGGGATTTTGGTGATATTATTTGGCTTTTATTAAGCTTAATTGCATTAATTATGATTAATGACTATTATATGGAAATTTAAGCCAATTAAAGTATTTGTGGAAGAAATTAAGATCAAAAGATAAATTTGAATTAATATATCTATCAATATAATCTTAGAAGATTCTGAATTCAAATTAGTAAATCTTGATTTTGAATTTGAATTAGGAAATCTAATATTCTAAGTTTAAAATTCAAATTAAGGATCACAACAAATCCATTTATTTAATATAATATAATATAATATATATTATTATATTATTATTATTATTATTATTATTGTTGAATTACCTTCAGGAATACTAGGGAATTCACACTGGAGATCCACTAGAAGCGGCCACTATCCATCATTCCTCCATTAGCACGGTGACACACATCATCAATTCCATTCCATCTTCTGACACACAGGAGCGCCGCACACACACATCCTCTATTCTTCATCCATTATTCTCCTAATCCATCAATTCCAGGCAGCGTAGCACACACAATCCACAACTATTCAT
>JANTPZ010097484.1:0-25274 GCA_025593235.1 Vachellia pachyceras
TTTTTTTTTTTTCATTTTAACCTTTACATTAACAATACAACATGTAAATATTCATTAATCCTCAAACAAAATACTTTACAAGTCAGTAATCCTCGGGCATGAAGACAAAATTTCAAGAGAATTATTTATACAGGTGGTGGATTGGACCATCTTCTTTTCAACTCTGATTTCCATCGCACTTCTTTAAGTTTTCCATCCACCCCATAATCTCTCTCCATGACCAGATTTATCCCTTCATCAGAGTACCATCCAACTCCAATACACAGAACACCGTCCTTACTGATATCCATATAACACGTTACGCCCCCGGGAAGCCAAAGCATGGTCACATCCTGCATGTCTAGCATCTCTTCTTCTCCAAAAGAGTTGGCACTTTCTGGGAAGTGCCTCTTCTTCAGAGTCTCTGTACAAAGGTATACATATGGGGTTCCACCGTTGCTGGCTTCCATCATATTGTCGTCATCTCCAAACACTGGAGTCGCACTCACCTCAAAGACTTTCCAAGACCCAATCAGCTCCGACAGTCTGGTTCGCCTTCTTTGAGAAAGTGGCTTTACATCGAACTCCAAATCGCTGTTCAGGATGGTGCTGGCATTAGTTAGTTCTTGCCTTGAGGGAGGGATGACAATGGGGAGGGTTGAAAAGTCTAGGGCTTGGTTTACACAGAAGAAATATTTTCTTTTTATTGGACAAAAATAAATATATACTATGTACTCCCTCTAATCTTTAATACGAGAGCTACTTAAATAATTTGGCTAGACTAAGCAAATGAGATGAATTGGTTAATTATAACAAACGTGATTTCTCTAAAATATCACCGTGTAACCTTTGATTATATATTGATTTATAAATTAGGAAAATTAGTTTAGGAAAAAAAACAATAAATATAAGACACAATATAGATTGAGATACTATATTTAGAATCAACTATATACCAGGTATCACAGAATCAACTATATACCATGAACTAGCTCTTATGTTAGGAACTGCAGGGAGAATTTTGTTTTTAGCTCCAGAGACATGAAAAGACATTTTTCAGCCATAATATATTGTTTTAATTATATTCTCTATTTCATTCTGCGCATCAAACAGATCAAAAGCAGAAAGAGATTACAAGAACAAACAAGTATTCAAGATATAATATACACTTTTTTAATATATTTCTTACGATTTTGCAAGGCAATTTGAATTTTGTGGAATTGTCTTGCCCATAGCTGATGTCGTATCATGTTTATACCTTTCAGATAAAAGTGCTTCGCAGGCACAAATGCAGACTTAAAAATAAATAAATAAATAAAGCGCATGTGTACCTTGGGTCTTTGATATTGGCAGGACTAGCCCATTGTTCTTCATAGACGGCAACCCTCATTATCTGTATGTTTGAACCACCATCTAGGAATTCTATGGTATGGACAATACGTATCCTTTTGTGGCAGCCTTTAACCAAACACTATATATGAAAAATTCGTGTGAGATTAAAAACAGCTCTTTTTCCCTGTTTGTTCCAGATTTAATATCATAGGGAAAGAAAAAGTCCAAATAATGAAACACAGCGGATTTCCATGTAACTCAAACATTTATCAATAGCAGTCCTCAAATGTTTGCATAATAAAAACATACTATGAAAAAAAAAATATTGCAGTAATCCAATCATTTGATGTTTAAATAATAAAAACAGCCCCTAGTCATGCCCTTCAAAAAAATCTTACAAAAATTATAACAGAGATATAAAACTAAGAACAAATGGACAACATGCACCTATAGTTAACCATAAATTTTCATAATCAAAGTAGCACCTAAAAAGCCACACTTGAAGAAGACACTTAACATGAAGAGGTCCTAATATACAAATGGCCATCCCTATTATAATTTAGGAATTCCAGGAAAAAGATCCAGTTCTGGAACAATTTTAACCAGATAAATTGTTAAAAATGTTCAGAGTGGTTAAAGAATTAATTGTGCATCGATTTCACAGAATTGCAGTCACACACAACACGACAAAAACAGCTGCATTATTTATTAACTAAGCACAAGTAACATGCATGTGTGCATTGTCTCATTAATAAAAACAGTTGAATTCTCTTATTTATTAAGCAGAACTAAGAAATCTATTCAGTTTTCCATTTTCTCTATACAACTTGATCCATATTTGTTCCACACAAGGCGAATCCATAACTAAAGCTGATAAACTGATTACTAATGCTTGATCTATGCAAGTCAAAACCGGCACAATAAGTAAGATGCTGAACTTACTTGTTCAAACTTGAAAGTTGGAGTGATATAATAAGCTGTATCATCAATTTCACCCAAAGGGATATCTACAGGACCCCTAGAGTAGGATCCATCCTGCAATTTAATAGCCATAATTATTAACCAAATGATTGTGAGAACAGAAAATACTGTTATATTTGCAATGACCATGTAGATAGTAAACATCATTATGCATATCACATGATCCCTTTGATGTTAAGATTGAGGGTAAATTACACTCTGCTCTCTGGAAAGATGTCAAAATTACATGGTTGTAGGTCATAGGATCCATTTGATGCTTGAGTTCAGATAATTACTCTCCCTTCACTTGAAAGCAGCTCAATTTACATAACCTCGATTGAAGAACAAGAGTAAAGCTACTGGATACCATTTGATGTGGCCCTATTTATTCAATTTCATATCAAACTATGTATGCAAAACAACGTGATTGACAGGATTAAATAATTGACATTTCCTTGTTAAGACACCCTACAGAGCAAAGCTATCAGACTAATGATGAGGCATGAACCATACGGACAGGTCTAGTAGAGCGGGATGTACAGAACCTGTTAGATGATTATAATTAGGAATGAGACAGAAAGAGGGAGAGGGGGAAGCGGGATAAACAGAGGGAAATAAGAAGAGAAGGACAGAGAAGGGAGGCAGAGAGACTAAGAGGGATGAATGGGAAGGAGACGAGAGAATAGAAATAGTGCAGCCACTTATTCATAACCAAGACTGGAAAGGCAAATTGCATATAGGCACCTATTTATAGTCTGAGAGACCCTCAATGGCTAATACTTGTATAACTGCCTCTTAATCTTGTTTCACTAACTGCGTAACTAACTTCTCTTGGTTATTACAATATCATATCAGAACCATATTAAAAATTACGAATGATCCAGGAAACTAATTTTGGTGTACCCAAACTAAAGCTAAATTATCTGAACCCAAACTAAAGCTATAATGTTAGATCAAGTAATTCCTCCTGGGTCAAATGTAATTGCTAATAGTTACGATGCAGCTCTTTTTATGTAACCACATCTAGCCACAATACCACATTTTGAGCTTGCACACTCAAAAATCTGAGCTTGACAGGTACACAAAGCACAATTCCACCATATCTTACATCAAAACATAATTTAATATGAGAAATGAAGAAGCATAGAGGATCAAATTCTTAATCTCTTAGTCCTCATCAATTCAAAAGCTTAGGGTACAAAATAAAGGCGCAAGGAAACTTTATTCATATCTCTAAAACTCAATCAACTCTCTCAGTTATCTAGAATGTGAATCAAAAGACTGATGATAGAACGGTAATAAAAACTAAAATTAAGCCGATTAACCTTGCAGCTGGTGCACCAATGCTCTATACAAAAATCATAAACCTAAACTACATGAAGATTCAAAGAACGATGGAGAAGGACAAAGGCAGATTCCCAAATTTGAGCCAAAGAGAACACATGAAGAGTAGTGAAAGAGCCTTGGAGGGATGGAAAAAGCACCAACGACATAAGCAAGTAAGAGGCGGTGTTTTGTTGAGCACATGATAAAGGTCACCAGAGCCACTGATTTGGACCAGGTAAGGCAAGTCATTAGTGTTGCGGTAGTCTTTGACAAGATTTCTTATTTCTAGGGCACACTCTGGGTTTCAATTCAGTCAAGAAATTCAAATTTTTGGATTCATTTAATTTATGATTTGGTTTCGTTCTCTTCCTCTCAATTTGGTTTCAAAGGGGTTTTGATGTTTGGATGGATGAATAATGAGGATACATAATGGAGAGTTTGCCAGGGAAGACCGGAAGAAGAACGATGGATGAAGGGGAATTTATTTTGTAGTCACTTATTTTTGTTTTTCTTTTAATTCAAAATAAATATCATTCCATCCGTTTTTGTATTATACCAAACATATTCATCTTGATCGGCAATCCATTCCATACTATCCATGTCCTTTCTATGAATAAAACAGGCTTAGAATTCAATTGATAATGGACATCATCAATAATAATATTGAACAACATCAGCTCACAAAGTTGTGTTAAACCAAAGTTTAGGATCTTCTTAATTTGTCACATAGTGGTTCTGGTATTATGCGAAGCCTTTCAAATCAAAGCAATGGGTTTGTTTGGATAGTCCGTTGGGAGAACGGACACAGATTCCGAGGTAAATATGTGAGAGGAATTTTGTCTCGGTAAGCGCAGGAATGGCTTTTGGGGAGGCAAACGGCCTCCCCAAACAAGCCTAATGTCTTCCTATTGCTCTACCACACTATATAAGGAATATTGTTCATTGAGTTGTTTTACACGTCATTGTTTTCCAACTGCAAGTTTTTTTATACTAGGTTCAGGTTAGCTTTAGTAAGTTAAGAGAGTGTGGTACACAGTCTCCATATGCGGGCTAGCATTAAGAAATTAGAAATGATGAGCTTGTACTGCACCTATGGACCTAAATTCACCATACAGTCTCAGTCTCAGTATGAATAGATAACCAGCTGCAGCTGTCATCAAACACACCTTACATAAAATAATTGTCTTCCTCGTTAGTTTTGTAGGCTTTTACAATCTTTTCATGATTATATTATTCCACCAAGGTTAAATTTGGATGCAAAGGATACATGTGCTTTCAGAGCGTGGAAGCTCACAAATCAGACAGAAGGGAGCGAGTGACCCAAGTAAAAATATCATGCAAAACTTTACGCCATCACACAACTAGCAAGTGAACTATGTCATCACACAACTAGCAAGTGAACTAATGGGAGCAAGTGACCCAAGTAAATATATCACACAAAACTTGCTGTCATCACACAACTAGCAAATGAACTAAGTATGTCAACCACTCACAAAAGCTAAAATAAATTGTTCAATTAGAAAAAATAATTACATAGGTAACAAAATGCATCAAAGAACAAAGTTGGAGAAATTAAGTTTTCTATCATCTGTCAAAAAGAGTACTTGAATATCAATGAGTGCAGTACTAGATTCTTACCAAGGATCATGGTAGCCTAACAACCGCTGATATCTAGTTCTTTACAATCAAGCATCCTCTTTTTCGCAGCTTTGACACAATTTTAATGTTATGGAAGTGAACATTTTTGGCAAATATTAACATTATAAGTGCCTCAATTAACATTAACCAACATTATATTTCCACTACAGCAACAATCTAAATTGTGTACCAAAACAGTTTAGTGATCTTCGTCAATTCCAACATCAACCAATAAGGATATGAAGGACCAAATAGAAAGGGGCAAAATAAAGCCCATACACATTAAGTTGGCAATAAACACATTTGGATTACTGTGACAGAAAATTCAGGAATTCACTTGTATTTTGAAAATAGTTAGACAGGTTTTAAGTTCACATAACCATAAAAAAATATTATTTCCTCGTAAGTATTAGTGATGAACATTTATTACATATCCCATGGTGAAAGGAAGTCAGTAAAATATAACACAAATACAACAATATAATCAAGTTCCTGGCACTGAAAAATAACTCGATGCCTGCAAAGAAATCTATGCTAGGTGTAAAAGGGACAACTTACTTCAAAGTAAACAAGGCCTGGTTCACATTCCATAACATCTTCTTCCATCAAATCACTTCTTTCAAAGTCAAAGGACTCAAATGTAGGCAACACAGTGCTTGTTGCATCGTCACTGATATTTTCCTTTACAAGTATTAGGGCACCATCATCTCCAGATCCTTCTTCCGTTTTGCCATTGCCTTCAGTATGCTGCAGTGTTTCACCAAAAGGGTTCAAAGTCACCCAATTAATTTTTCTCTGAATCTGAGATGCTGGTCTACCAGAAGGTGATGGCACTGCCTCAATGCGGGAAAGGGTATAGCAGTCATATAGGTTTTCATTCCTGTTACCTATTTCAACAGGCTCCATTTCAGCAGTAATAGGAGAAAATACTGCGCCTACACCCTTCCAAATCCCACTGACACTGCTAGCAAATGTATTCCAAACTGGTTTTATCACAGGTTCCTGAAACAGTCATTTGTCACATTTCCACTACCAAATAGCTATATGAAGTATTAATCATTCTCCAATACAGGCCTTGAATAACAAATATAGTAAAACAAATATGGAGGGCTGGACCCAAAACGTTCATCCAAATTTTGGGAATGCCTTATTTGAATTTAGTCCAGAAATAAAAGAATTTAAAGCAATTTTCGTTGTTATATTTTTCACTTAACTTATCATCAGTCATCGATCATTTGAATGTACAAAATCATTCAGCAGAAAAAATGCGAACATAAGGCACAATGGAGACGGCACTTACTATTTTTCTCCTTTCACACGAGTACTTTGAGATTCAAAGCATAAGGGAGGGTTTCTTTCTCCCTTCCCATCCCAGACATCCTCATCCATTAGGAAACAAAAACAAAAAAAATATATCAAATTTCGGACAGGCTTGTCAAGGATACCAAGTATTATTCTTATTGCTATCATCATTGTCATATTTTTATAACACTAACTTAGCGTCCAAATTATCGCTCTGTCCACTCACTAAAATACATCCTGCTTTTTGCCAACTATGGGCCAAAACTGTACCCACTTTTGCATACCTGAGTCTGAAGAACGGTCTCAACCTCCATCAACATGGCCCCAGAGACCAAGACTCTACCACCCCTACCACGCTTCCCCTTCACCGTCTTCCTTGCCTTCTGCTTCCTCCGGTTCGCTCTCGCCTTATCTTTCTCCGCCGCGGAATCCGCGAGGTCATTGTCGACACTCCAGACATTGTCCTTGTTGCCCCTTATTCGCAGCCTCTCTTTGGGACGAGAGTTGTGGTGATGGGATTTCTGGGCCCGAGCGACGAGACTTCGAGAACTAGGGATTGGGAAGAAAGAGCGTGAGGAAGAAAGGGAGCAGAACAGGTTGTGAGTGGAGGAGACAGTGCGATGGAATCCGAGAACCTGGTGGTCACAGTGGTGAGTGGCGAAGGTCTTGGTGAGCTGAAGAGATTGCATGTTCGTGAATTTGGGGACAGAGAGAGGAAAATGATGCCGTAAAACAGTGATTTCCGCTTGTATAGTGTTTACCCTGAATTGAGGTGCTTCGTATGACTAGAGAAGTCTTGCTCGTAGGCGTAGTTAACATTTTAATAGGCATGTTTTCTTGTTATTAATAATGGGTGGGAACGCGGTGGAAAAGTGCTTTTACCATTTATAAGATAAATATTTAAAGAAAATTATCTCGTTTTACGAAAAAATATTGTTGAACGTACTTTTGGGGTGTTCAATCGTTTTGCCAAACACCCCAACATTAGCATGCCATTTTTTTATTTAAAGAGGCAGGTACTAATAGCCTGAGTTTACAACGGTAGGATCAAACCCCGACTTGAGAGATACCATACCACTAGGTTACAAGGCCTTAGGTAATATTAGCATACCATTAAGGGCTCGTTTGGCAACCAGGTTTAAAACCTAGGTTTCACAGATTCTGAGGTAAAAACTAGGTTTCGAAAAGTGATTTATATTTGGGGCTCGTTTGGGAGCAATTATGTAAAACCTATGTTACAAACCTAGGTTTGAAACCTAGATTTTCTCTTTCCTACTTTTTCCTCTTTTCTCTTTCTTACTTTTTATCTCTTTCTCTTTCTTACTTTCCTCTTTCATATCCACTTTTTTGTCTCGGAATCCGTAAAAACTATAACTTCCCAAACATAAATCACTTTTCGGATTCTGTGAAACCTAATTTTTACCTCGGATTCTGTGAAACCTAGGTTTCAAACCTGGTTTCCAAACAAGCCCTTGGGAAGTTATAGCTTTTACGGATTCCGAGGTAAAAAAGTGGGTAGGAAAGAGGAAAGTAAGAGAGAGAGAAAGAAAAAGTAGGAAAGAGAAAAGATGAGAAAGTATGAAAGAGAAAACCTAGATTTCAAATTGAGGTTTTGTAACCTAGGTTTTGAAACATAAATGCCAAACAAGCCCTAACCCTTAGTTGATCTTCATCTCCACTCAAACACTTAACCCTCAACTGTCGCTAATTGATTACCTCTCCCTCACAAGTTACAAAATGCACAGAAAAGAACAGACCCCTTTTCTCAAAATTTCTTAAAAAGAAAAATTAAAACTACATATAATCCTAACATAGTGCTTGTTTGGTTTGCACGTTCAAATCACATTGCATGCAAGTTGAGATAAAAATTCTCTCACATATTTACCTCCAAATCCGTAAAATCACTTTCCCAACGAATTCCAAAACAAGCACACATTCGATCTCACTTTCTCACGTGAGTGACTTCAACGATCTTGCCTTTATCACTAGCTTCCTCATTCGCTTCTTCCTGCTTTCTCCATGCCCACCGCCTTCTTCTACTTCATCATAATCATCTTCAACTTCGTCTTCATCTACCTAATCGAATCCCCCGACATCAATACGCGAAGACGAGCTACGACTCTAAGTTATATCGTTGTGCCATTTGCTTATGTTATCATCGAATCTTCTCCTCAACCTTTTGATTCTGCTATCGTCGAATGTTCTCCTCGACTATGAGAATTCATACGTCTTCTTCCCATTCCAAGCTCTTGTGCAGTGACCTCTGTCCAATGCCACCGCACACGATCACAGTGATTTGCTTCAGGAGGTGGACATTGCGTGGCGCTCGTCTTCGAATGGCGATACATAATTTATGACATGCCTCTAAGTCAAAACCCTAACTTTTTTTATAACAGCTTCTTAACAAATCAGGCTTTGTCCGGTCAGGCTTAAGAGCTCATTTGAAAGTCCGTTTGAGAATAGTTTTTACGGAGTTTGAGGCAAAACCTAGATTTTGGAGAATAGATTTTGGGAGAATAGTTTTTACGGATTCCGGGGCAAAACCTTGGTTTTGAAATATTATTGTATTTGGGAAATTATTGGCTTTTACGGAGTTCGAGGCAAAAAAGTAAGTAGGAAAGATGAAAGAGAAAGAAAGGAAAAATAGAAAGAGGATGACAAAGGACCTAGGAAATAGGAAAGTCGCAATTGCACTCACTCATATGATTTATGCCCTAAGATGAAAAGGGTGGTGTTAAAGAGGATGACGGAGGAATGCATTAAAGAAGACGTGTCAAACATCACACAGAGGCATCGACATTTTTGTCTCAACCCCATTTGTGCCAAAGTATTGGTTCCCTCCTATTGTTGTTGTTGGTGTTGTTGTTGTGGTGTTGTTGGTATTTTAACAGTTGAATGGGGGAAATAGAAATTTGACATCATCCGAATGTGTTGAAAATGAACTTTCATTTAAATATGAGAAAATTATTCATTCAAATGAATAGTGGAAAGTAGAGCATGAAATAGTCTTAAATGTGTTGAAGATAAACTTTTATTTGCATGAGATGAAGTGTTTCATTCGAATTAATAGTACAATTTTCTCATGCAAATCGAATGAATCACTTATGTCTCATGCAAATGAAAATTCATCTTCAACGCATTTTAGACTAAATCTAATGAACGACTTTGTCTTATGCATGAGACAAAGTGGTTCATTCTATTTGCACTATTAATTTGAATGAAAAGGATTCATGCTTGTACATGCCATATAGAAGGCTCTGAGATGATGGTAGGGCTCAACAAATGATAAACCATAGAATTTAAGAAATGAGTTCAACAATGGAACTTTAATTTCAAAATCAGTTCAAAATTAGGACAAGCAACATGGAAAGGATTGTAAGCAATAATATATGTAATTTCACTAATAGTTCTTCTTATAACACTTACCTCATTCTCTCCCATATGCTCATCACTACCCAATTCCCATTGTTATTAGGATTATCATTAGGAGGGATATGATTAAGGATATGTATACCATCACCACCACCTAAACCAACCATGATTCCTTATTGGTTTGAGGTGTGTAAGTCAAAGTTAAGTTCTTAGATTTTAGAAATGTTGGACTCTTGAGATATGTGCTCTTCTTCAACAATAACTTGTATAGTTCCCTCGACTCTTTTTCCTTTTTTATCCTAGTTAATGACCTCTCAATCTCAGGGTTCACTTGTACTATTTCAGATATTTAACTGTGTTAAGTAGAAAGCATTTGCATATTGCTATATATATATATATATTACACACATTAAAAAAGAATTCTATTGGTTTAAAGGCTTAGGTCCTTTAGTATGTACCTTTAAGTTATTAATTTTGGGGTTAATATTATTATTAGTCCTTACACTTTGATTAAATTTTAATTTTGGTCCATATAGTTTTAAATATTGTTTGGGTCTCTATAGTTTCATAAAGTTTTGATTCGAGTTTAACGACCGATCCATATATTGTTAACGAGTTTTAGTTTTTATCCATATACTTAAACCCAGATCAAGCCCAAGTCCTTATGAAATTATAATGACCCAAAACAAACGACTTGAAATTGTCAGGCATAAAAACCAAAATTCAATCAAACTATAAGATACAATAATGAAGTTAACCATAAATTTTGTGTAATTTTCACATATTTGTATTGCTTCTAATTGTCTTCTTCATTGCGTGTGTTTGGGAACTCCATTAGGAGAAACAAATTATGGATCTCGAGATGATTTTATGGATTTCGAGATACTTTATCTTAGCTTGCGTGTATCGTTGGAAAGAAGTGCTTCCCAAACATGCACAATATTATCTCTCCATTATTGTATGAAGATTGCGATGGCTGGGGTGTTGGCACTTGCGGACACTACCCAGCACCTCCCAAAGAGCAACTCAATATCAATGCTGCCGAGTTCGGGTGGTTGTGGGGCCCACTGATTTGGCTCATCCCAAGTGAGATCTTCCCCATGAAGATTAGAATTGTGGGGCCCATTGAATTGGCATCGCCATAGCTGTCAACTTCATGACCATATTCATCCTATCCCAAACGTTCTTGACCATGTTGTGCCACTTCCAATATGGAGTATTTCTATTCCACGTCACTTAGATCACCGTGATGACTGCCTTCATTGAGCTTTCCTTGCCAGAGACCAAAGGAATACCGTTGGAGTCCATGTATGGAGTTTGGGGAAGGCATTGGTTTTAGTGCCACTTTGTTGTTAAAGATGATCGTGTCCCATGATGTTACTAATCTTCCATGATGTTCACGTGAAACTTAATTTCAATGTTTAAGTCTTAACGGAGGGCTTGTGTTTATCTTTCATGTTGTAGAAACTCCAACTGCACAACTCTATCTATATATTATAATTATTTTTAATTAGATTTATTTTTTGTGAGATACAATACATATGATTTTATTTTTGGGTTAAGGTGTAATTTTAACAATTAAGTTTTGCTCGAGGAGCTTTTAGCATCATAAAGTTTGGAAGGTGTAAAAATATTCATAAACCTATAAAATGGTGCAGATTTAACAAAATTAACGTATGTCTTTAAACGTCTGTTAACCCCTTTAACCAGCCATGTACACATGGCCTTTTTTTGCTCACATGGCAATGAACAATGGACTTGCTCCTCCACCTTTATGGACTTGCTCAATCTCTAAGATTACAGCCCTTCTTTGTTTGATTGCTTACCTTCCTACGCCGCTACTCAACACCAGCCCCCTCTTTCGTCACCGGCGAGCTCCAACGTCCATGAATCCTTTGAGGTCCTTAACGCTGCTCCGGCCTCCCCCAATTCTTCCTCCATCTCGTCTTCCTCCAACGAAACCCCTCACTAATCATACAATCATTGACGACCAACACGGAAATGAAGTCAAAAGACCTAATGATGAACAAGGACCTGAAGCCAAAAGAGACCTGACGATGAAGAACATGGAGATGAAGCTAAAGGAGACAACCTCGATAAACACAAGGCCAAGAAACTATACAGTTTTCATCTCTTCTTCCTACTCATTTTTGCTTCCGATGCTCCTGTCATTAGTGATATCAGTTAGTTACAGTGGTAGGGAAGATAGGGAGTGGCATATGAATCAGTTTCTTCTTTTGTTGTTTGTGTATTTTTCCTTTTGGAAATGTTTTTTTAATAAAAGGGGGACAAATTAAACACTAGCCAATTTTTGTTGTGCCTTGTGCACACAAAATTGATCTATGTAGGATTAGACTGAAGCTTATCAGACCAAAAAGAAGAACCCTCTTCCGTCGCCGAAAATTGATCAGACAAAATTGAAAGCTTATCAAACTGAAGCTTATCAAAAAAAATTGATCACCCTCTTCCGTCAGCAAAAAAGAAGAACCAAAAGAAGCAAAGAGAGCCCAGATTTGCTTTCATGACAAAGAGCGAAGTCAATCAAGACAAAAGGAGGTTGAGGGAAGCTTATCATTTATTGCCATGTCAGCAAAAAAAAGCCATATGTACATGGCTGGTCAAAGGGGTTAACAGACATTTTGAGGCATCTGTTAATTTTATTAAATCTGTACCATTTTATAACTTTATGTATATTTTTGCACCTTCCGAAATTTTATGGTGCCAAACGCTCCTCGAGCAAAACTTAATTGTTAAAATTGCACATTAACCCTTTATTTTTTTAATGAAAAATGGGTTAACTTGAGTCAAAGAAGAGATTAACCCTAAACGTTGATCAAATAGAAAGACTATGAAGTCAAAGGTTTTCGCCTAAATAAGAGAAAAATAGAATACACACACACACATTGCTCTTTTGATAAAAGATAAGTTAAAAATGATTTGGAGGTTAAATTGAGATGACAAACTGAAGGATATGGGCATACATGAAGTTTCGAATTTGTTCTCCAGATACCCATGCGACTTAGGGATCACAGATTTGGATCCGAAAGATGATACACAACATATGCACTCAGAAAAGAAGAGAATTTTTGAGAGAGAGTTTTTCGTGAGGAGAGAATGTCCCATATCTCATGTTATACGGTTGAGGCAAAAAAACCACAATTTAATATTTAGAAATTGAATTTCAAAAACACAACTTCCTATTGAATGAAAAATTGTTCCCGTTATATTTCTGAATTTAATCTTTTTGGGAAATAATAATCTATTTCCCACAAAAATCTCTACTATCAAATCCACCCCAAATCATATGGATATTGGGCCTAATCTAACAAGGGTGGATTAGGTCCATTTTCCAACATCTCCCACTCACACTTAGTGGATTAGGAACTGTGAGCCTTATCCTTTTCTCTTCTTTCTTTCATACAAGTTGCTCTGCCATGACCGCATGGGCATGACGTCGCTTAGATGTTTGTACTAGCAATCCCTTTTATAAGACCAACACAAGACAATCTTTCTTGGTGTCCTAGATTAACCAAAAATACACTTTCGTTTTACAAATCTAATCCCTTCCAAGTCAGTATAAAACTTAGATCGTCTTTCTCATATGCATGGTGTCACACTTATGAAATCACAAGATTAATATCATAAGGGACTTGTCACAGACACTAGCATAGTTGTGCATTTTCCAGGTAATCTTTCTTTTGCCCATATATCATTTTGATATACTTCAACTGCTTTCCTAACATAATACATTGTATTGCATCCATTATGATCATAAGATGTACGTTAAGGTAGCAGTAATTAAAGTACACCTCCATGATAATGTCAAAGTCAAATTATAAAAATTGAAATATTAATTTCTTGGGACTCACACAACAATGAAGTAGGGATCCACTCACTTGCTTCCCTTTTGTGGTTCTGCATCACTTGTGGTATGATTTACATGCTACAGTGTTTCTCTTATATTATAAGAGCGTATATCATTTTGATACCTATTATCAACACCGTACAGACTTTTAATCTAAATGTTCCCAACATCTAAACCCAAATTCTTCTAACTTTCTCATCTTTGTGACATCGTTATTGAAGAATTTGTTGTCTAGTAACAGGCATCATGGGAGTGGCATCCCATGATTCGATCCATGATATATATATATATATATATTGGATCTCATCTTGATATGCTACACTTGGCATAATTTGTTTTTCTTCTCTACCATATCAAAATTCCTACTGTCATACTGATGAATACAAATGTCTCATCCTTTCATACTCCTCCTGAGTATCAAAGGCGGTCGCTCGTGTGAGAAAGCCTACCTTACTTGCCTATATGACGTACTAGACATTGTATACTTATATACATACACGTAAATCAATGATGAAAAATAAATACTTTATCATAAATTTAATACACAGTGTCTGAAATTTTACATTTTACGCATACCAATAGCATTTACATGCTTTTCAAACATTTCTTTAGCTATTGGTTCAATTAGGGGATCTGCGACCATATTCTTGGTCGAAATGTGTGGTACAGTAATCACTTTATATGTTACATAATCTCTCACAAAGTTATAGTTGATATCTATATGCTTAGTCTTGCTATGGTATTTAAGGTCTTTTGTGTATGCTATGGCTGTAGTATTGTCAAAAAATATTAACACATGATTGGTACCCTCATTTCCAAATCCAAGGTGTTCAATAAATCTCTTCAGCCATATAGCCTCCGGCATTACTGCAGTATATGCCACAAACTTAGCTTCCATAGAATGTAGGGCTATGCACGTCTGCTTTTTGCTGCTCCAACTTATGGTGCCATTGTTCAGCAAGAAGGTATACTAAAGTTAACATTCGTTCAACTTCATCTCCGCCTACGTCAGCATCAGAGCATCCAACAAGCTGTAAATGGCTTCCTTGATAGGATAGAGCATAATTTGATGTGCCCTTTAAGTATTTCATAATTCTTTTCACTATTTTCCAATGTTGTTTACTAAGATTTAACTGAAATCTACTTACCAGTCCAATTGCATAATAAATAGGGAAAATGAGTTTCAGGTCCCAAGCAAGGGACTTAACCATCAAATGGTCCCAAAGATTCAAAAAACTATTAAAAGGTCCCAAGAGTAGCTACTAAGGTTGTTAACGAAGGCTGCTGGGGTTGTTAATGACAACCTCAGCAGCTTCTCTTGGGACCTTTTAATAGTTTTTTGAATCTTTGGGACCATTTGATGGTAAAATCCCTTGCTTTGGACCTGCAGCTCATTTTCCCTAATAAATATCTGTTCTTATACACATCGTTGCATATATTAGACTTCCAACAGCACTAGCATATGGAACTCTTTCCATTCTCTTCTTAGCTGACTCAGTTTTGGGACACATTTCAAGATTCAGGCTGATTCCAGTAGCCACTGGGGTGTCTAAGGGATTGCAGACTCTCATATTGAATCGCTCAAGAATTTTCTTAATGTAATTCTCTTGTGAAAGAGATAAATTCTTTTTGAGAGATCCCTTTAGATTTTAACTCCAAGCATATATTCTGCTTCACCCATATCTTTCATCTCAAAATTCAATGACAGTCATTCTTTGATAGCTAAGACCAAATTTAACCTATTTCTGACTAATAATATATCGTCTACATATAAGGATAACATCACAAAATTACCCTTAAACGGATTAATGTAGATCCAGTGGTCTTCTTCAATCATTTTAAAACTGTAGGAGGTTATTGCCTTATGAAACCTCAAGTACCACTGCCTGAATGATTGCTTCAGTCCATAAATAGATGTTTTGTACTTATAAACTTTGCTCTCTAAAACTTTCTTTATGAAACATAACGGTTGTTCCATATAGATTTCTGCATCCAAGTCTCCACTGAGAAAAGCAGTTTTCACATCCTCTTGATGTAGTTCCAAATCTAAACTGTTTACTATTGCCAGAATTAGTCTTATGGAATTAAAGTGTACAACAGGCGAGAAGGTACCCTCGTAATTATATACCTTCCTGTTGCATATGCCCTTTCGCTACCAAACATGCCTTATATTTTTCAATTGATCTATCCACTTTTTTTTACTTTGAGAACCCATTTGTTCCTAAAGGCTTTTCGACTTTTTGGTAGATCAACAAGTTCCCAGACTTGATTCTTTTTCATTGAATCAATATCTTCTTCCATTGCTTTCTTCCATTCATCCTTAGCAGGGCACAATAAGGCTTCTTGTACAAAATATGGCTCATTGTCTCCATCTGGAGTAACCATGAATGCCTCTCCTTCGATTGAGAAGCGTCCCTTTGGTACATTTCCTATGTTACTCCTTCTTATTAAAACCTCTTGTCTCTTTCATTTCCCTTGTCTTGGCCTTTTAAAGGCTTTTTTGATCTCCCACTCAGATCGATATATTGAGACGATTGAGGATCATTATATCGATCTGCACTACCTTGTTCTTGTGTCTCATAAAGAAATATTGTATGATATATCTCTTTTCTGGGAGGAAATTCATTTTCTAAAAATGCGACATCCCTTGATCCAATCTCAGTTATTGTTCCATCTTCATTTTTACCCATAAAAACATACCATTTCGATTCTTTCGAGTATCTTATAAAGATACAATTCTTTCCTCTATGACCCAACTTCCCATACTTATGAGAATTATCATGAACATATGCAACCGACCCCCAGGGTCTAGGATACTTAGATCTGGCTTGTGTTTCATCCTAGGTGTGGAAGTAACTTATTTTGAGGGTACACGATAGTACGAAATCTACTGTTAATAAAGCATCACTCCAATACGAAATTGGTATGTTTGCTTGAGCCATCATTAACCTAATCATGTCAAGAAGAGTTATATTTCTTCTTTTTGAAACTTTATTTTGTTGTGGAGTACCAAGGATAGTTAGTTGTCTAAATATCCCTTTTTCTTCATAAAGCTCTTTGAATTGATCAGACAAGTATTCAAGACCTCGGTCAATGCGTAACAATTTAATTGTACATTCCGTTTGATTTTCTACTTCATTCATGTATTGTCTAAAGCAGTCTAGTGCTTCAAATTTATGTGAAATGAAGTAAACGTGACCATATCATGAAAAGTCATCAATAAAGGTAATGAAATACCAAGCTTGATGTCTTGCCCTCATACTCATTGGATCACATATATTAGAATGGATAAAATCCAATGGATTTTTAGATTTAGTTCCTGTACTGAAAGGTTTCCTAGTTGCCTTACCAGCTAGACAATTTTCACACAAGGACATTTTCATGTTTAGAATTTCACTTAGTAAACCTTCTTTTGCTAGTTTAACCATTCGATTCTGGTTTATGTGCCTTAGTCTATTATGCAAGATATTCATGTTAACAATTATATTAGAGGAACTAACAAAACAATCATGTGCATTAAAATCATCGATCACATCCATAACGAAAAAATTATTGAAAGGAAAGCTAAACTGTAAAAAGTCCCGTTGCTAAAATTGTCTGCAACTTTGCCATGACAGTTTATATCAACCCCATAATTTAGGAGACAAAATACTAAAATTAAATTCCATTGGATGTACGAGCAAGGTCTTTCCACCACGCAAAGCTAGTCTGCAAGTATTCCTTTAACCTCTATTCTTGCGGTGTTGCCCACATAAAGTCATTTATATAGATATGGCAACGGACGGTATTCCACGAAAGACCCTCAATCCTTCGCTACATGGTTTGTCGATCTTGAGTCTTTTCATGGTCATTTCGCTTGGGACAATCCCTTACGAAGTGACCCATCTTTTGACAAACATAGCATTTAACCTTATTTAGGTCAGCTTTCTTCTTGCCGTCTTTCTTTTCTTTCTTCTTGAATTGCTTTCTTCCCCTTTTGAATTTAGGGACATCCTTCCTACATTTTCCACAAAATTTCTTGCCCTTTTTGAAGTTGGGCTTAGCATTGGATAGGCCTGCATTCTCAGTATAGTAAGCATTGTTAGAATAGGATTTGACCAAGAGGGGGTGAATTGGTCAGATTAAAAAAATTTAACACTTTAAAATCACAAAACCAAAAGACAAAGTCACCGAGAGTGAAAAGAGATGATGGACACAGAGATTTATCCTAGTTCAGTCTTCTTGATCTACGTCAAGTCCTCAGAGCACCTCTGAGAATTCCAAATCCACTATAAGCAATGAATTGAGGCTTCACAAGCCTGTATAACCTGGGAATCCACTCCCCCTTTCACTTCTTACTAAAACAGAGTCACCTCTCTGTTTCTATCTCAATTTTAGCCTAGTTCACTCAAGGTCCTATCCTTGAGTTTCTCACAGATTTACAAAGTGTTTTTGCCTAAGAAATCTCTCTCAAAAGAGTATATGGCTGATAATGAAGCACGGAATGAAATCTTGAAGAAATAAAGAGAATGAAATAAATAGCGTTAAATGCTCAGAGTATTCATTGTCGTCTTTCTCTGTATTGAATGCTTCTCCTTTTATAGCTGAGAAGTTCTTAAATGTCAGTTAGACTCCATTGAATAGCCGTTACTCTCATCATCGACCATTTGGTTTCTTCATTAATGGCATTAAATGCTGCAGGGTCAAACAACGGCGAATGTTGCAGAAGAACGTTAAAGTCTCCGAGTCTCGGACCATCCCTGTGCTTCTTTCCTCATTTATTGTTACAAGCTTCTACATTTATGAGCGCAGACAATATTCAAAATGCCGTTACACAGATAAGGAAAGTAGGTGTGAAAAGTAGATACAACGTGTCAGTAATAAAAGATATCAGAAAAGTAGTGCTCGAGCACAACTTGATCAATACTCGAGTGTTACTTGATAATTTTCAAAGAAAAGTTCAATGCTTTGACACACTGCTCGAGTTTTGTATGAAAGTGTTTGAAAAAGAATCAAATACTCGAGTAAGAAATCACAATGCTTAAGTATTGATAATGTTTTCTAAGATTACTCGAGTGTTCTGTGCAAGTGTTGAAAAAATATGGGTTTTGAAAAGTCACAATACTCTAGTGCTAGATCATAGTGCTTGAGCATTGGGAATGCTGGAGCATTTTCAGAGAGTATTAGTGAACAGTGAAAACTTTTTGCCCGATGCTCGAGCATTAGATGTTAGTGCTCAAGCACTGTCAATGCTTTCACTCAATACTTGCAGTGTTTCATTCCAGCAGACTGTGAAGAACCTCAGTGCTCGAGCACTAAAAAATTGTGCTCGAGCATTGGCTCTACTGGAAGCTTCTGCTTGGAGTATTGTCTGAAGGTATTACCAGAAACTCACAATGTCGAGCACTGGTTTCTAGAGCTCGAGCATTGGCTATACTTTCAGCCAATGCTTGAAGTGTTGTTTGAGAGTATCTTCGAAAACCTCAATACTCGAGCACTGGGTCTTCAGTGCTCGAGCATTGGTTGTGCTTTCAGCCAACACTTAGAGCATTCCATTTCAGCACTGTCTGAGTGCCCTAACTTAGCCCGATGCTCGAGCACTGTGAAACCAGTGCTCAAGCATTGGCAATGCTTCATGCCAATGCTTGAAGTACTCGTTGGCAGCACTGTTCATAACTCCTTTTCAGAGCTCGATGCTCGAGCATTTGTAACCAGTGCTCGAGTATTGACAATACTTTAAGTCAATACTTGAAGTATTCACTGAAAGTACTGCACAAAACTCAGTTTTAAAACCAATGCTGTGAATCAATGCTCGAGTATTCATACAAAGCACTGAGTTATGACAAATGACAGATAAATCATTTCATTTTTCAATCTTATAAACCATTTCATTTTGTTATCATCAAAACAAGGTATCAACAGGCATGTCCAGAAGTCTTGTATGCCTCCAAGCGTTCATCTTCAAGCTCAAGATGTGTCACATCATCAAAAATGATGATATTATCATTGTGTGTTAAGTTCACTTTTATCTGTTCCCAACTGTGGGGAAGTGATCTGATCACAGCTTGAACTTGTTGTTCATTAGTCAGAGTGTGTCAAGCTTCTGGAGGTCTCTTATAATGTTTGACATATCTTGGAAATGCTGCTTCATGGGTGTATTACCCTTAAACTTATATGTGTCAAACTTGATCGTGAGGCTCCTAAGTTTGGTGGTTGACGTTCCACCTTACTTTTCTTTGAGTACTGCCCACATAGTTTATGCAATTGGATGTTTTTCTTATTGACACATTAAGTCATTTTCCATTGTACTCGGTAGGGTGACTCTTACAATGCTGTTTTTCTTCTTCCATGCCTGGTTTATCTCCAAGTTCCTCCTATGCTAGGTTGCATTCCCAGCTTCAGGTTCCACTAAGATAGTGGTCAGTGGCTCAAGGGCCTCTTGTTCCTCTAATATATATTACACCTTACGGTGCTAGATATCCCAACTGTCACCATTCAACTTATCCCCTTTGTTCAGCTCAACAATTATATTTTTCGCTATCATTTTCAAGCCTTCAGTGACATGTCTTTTATGAACAAATGTTTTCTTATAAAGATGGGTTGTTAGCGATTATGTAGCATAACACAGTATACAATGTCTCATACTTATATCATTCTTGACAAGAAGATAACTTCATCACTAGATTTGTGATTAAAATAATACATTTTTATCTCCTATCACACAAACACTAATAACTACATCATTTTTTTTCCAAGAATCTTATATAAGTACTTTTAAATTAAACTGTTAACTTTTAGAAGTCGTGTCTTCTAAAAGCTCCCACTTATAAACATATAGCATGGCAATACATCATGTGAAAAAGAAAGTAACTATTTTAATGATTCACATAAATGGAGCATGCCACATTTAACACTACATCAAGTTATGTTTGAACACATCAACAAACATAGAGGGAAAATTCATAAATATAAAGTACAACAATACACCTTTTTAGATATCTGAACTGATATATTCAACTATTATCTTTCTTAATTCTCTAAAGTATTGGTTTTTATTCAGCATAAATTTTGTTGTCCTATTCACTGCATCAACCCATATTGTACTTAATGCTAAGGTGCCTACAGATATTTCATCATCATGCTAATATAGAATTCTGTAGTTTCATTGTCAGTTATGCTGTTAACATAGCTAGCAATGATGCCATATATGATTTTATGTTTTTAATTATAGATGTCCTCATTGTGTCATGTTCTACTATTATCGCGGCCATAGTAAGGGAAAAAGGTCAATGACCTCTTTATCACAATTTTGAGGTTTAGAGGTAAATGAGAGTGAAGACTTTGGACTAGGGTGAGGTTCCTCTTGAGCTCCCTCAAGGTTTTGATTAGGATCCTCTTCAGGGTCTTCCTCTGTTTCTACTTGGAGGTCTTCCTCAAGGTCCTCTTCAGGATCATCCTGTGGATCTTCTTGAGAGTCTTCTTCAGGATCCTCTTCCTGTGGTTTTTCCTCAAAATCCTCTTCTAATTCTTATTTAAGATCCTCATCAGGAATATAATCATCCATATCTTCAACGTACACTGATCCGCATGACAGCGTTTTAGTGTTCTCTGAGATTTCTTGCTCCATCGTTTTTCCCAAAAAATGAAATTGGAATTATTATAAAAAATTTCAAGAAATCCTTAGTCAAGCACCGATTTATGTCATAAACAAATCCTCAGTTGCCTTAAAAATAGGCAAATAGCATATCAAAATGAATTTCTTTCTTGTTATCAAAATGAATGCTTTGGATCTGTGATTGTGTTTGCGTTGTGCATGATTTCTTTCTTTTTATTTCAAATTTTTGGGGATAAAATTCTTTTTTTGGTGGGGAGAGATGTAACATCCCGTCTTTTAAGAAAAAAGAAAAAAAAGTTCTGCGGGCATGTGGAGTTAGGAGAAGAGGGAGTGAGAGAGTTGATGATGTGATGTTAAAACAAATCAGAGACAATTGGCTTGTGTGTGGCAAGGGAGGGTTGTAGTGAGTGGGTGGATTAAGGTGTCAAGATTTTTAAAAAATAAAAAAGGAAAGAAAATAGTGTGCCTTTCTGACATTTGTTGGAATTGGTTGGGGGCATTAATTGCCCCCAACCGTTGCAATATATGGGGGTATTATAAATACACCCACACATGCATTCTTCAACTTTGGTGCAGTGAAGAGGTGTGAGAGCGAGAGGGAGAGCTGTGTGAGAGGGAGGAGAGTTTATGGAGCTATTTTCAGTCTCAAGGTTCAGCTTGTAGAATTAATTAGGTAAGTAAAATGTATTATTTTCATCTAACTTCTTTTATGAAAATTGTTTTAAATATTTTTCTCTTTCTATTGGTAGTAATATTATATTTACTATAAAACATTTTAGGATATAAATTTTTATCTAGTTTGAGTTTTATTTGTAGAAGGCCATAATATTGTAGATCTATTTTTATAAGTAAGTTCTATAAGGTTATATTTATTTATTTGATATCTTGAGTATTTTAGAAATTTATTTGTGTTTAACAAAGTTATATTTTGGATATATATGATATTTAAACTAAATAATGATAAGTAGAAAAGAAATACAGATGATGATTTATGGATAGATTTGAACAGTCTAGATTGATTATTTTTGTACTGCAGAATTTTATAAATAATTTTTATTAGAAAAGGTTTCTAAATCAATTCTATTGGGTATTTTAAGATATAAAAATTGTTGAACACTTTATTTGGTATATTAAAAATGTTATTTATATTTCAATCAGTTTAGATTTATTATTTTGCTATTATGGTTTTATAATTAATTTTCACTATAAATAGATTACAAATAATTTTATATTGGATATTTTACCTATAAAATTGATTTAAAATAATTTATTAGGTATATGGAAAGTATTATTAAAATTTTTAAACAGTCTAGATTTTGGAAAAACAAAATTAGGGGATTTAGAATTTAACTTTTTTTTTAAGTTTAACGTCCTAATCTTTAAATAAGGAATGGTAATGTTAACTTGAGGTTTGGAGGGGTTAAATAAGTTAAGAGAAATATTTAAATTCTTATAAAAATTTATAGTTGGGTTTAGAGTGTGAGTTTAAATGTTTGAGAAATTATTTATTTAATTTTTATATTAAATTCGTATTTACATTACTGTGTAGATTAATTGGTGACCGGACTGCATTTGGTTGCTTCATCAAGGCCAGTGGGATTTAGCTTGGAATTGAGGTAACCGGAATTAATTTCTTTTATATGCTTGTTGTGGATTGTAAGGTGTTTTCTATACCTTACTTTATTTATGGAAAAATTTAATTTTGACTTAGAAAATTTTACATATTTTATATATGAAATTTGTTCAGTGAGCAGTGTATTTTTAAACTGTATGAGTGTTTTGTTATATATGAGATGATGTGACATTTGTGATGAATGATATGAACATGACATCAAAACGGTATGATGGGTGTGCGTTTATATTTATATGTGTTATATTGCGGGGTTATTTCGGGATGAACGAAAAGTGGTGAATTATTGTGCCCCTCAACTTTTACTGATCCTTGGCCCGGATTTAAGCTAAGTTGGTGTGAGTGGACACCTCCTTACCTTGGCCTGTTACAGGTGGTATGGGAGGGGCTGTGTTCTTGAAGTGACTAGCTAGCCATTGGCCAGGTATACTAGCACTGATAGACTGCATCACGTCCAGAAGTTATAAGGCAGAGCAGGTGGATAGAGGGGTTAATTGCTCTTAGTAAATATTACGTTGTAAATTATTATTGTACTGACAAACCTGCTTCTCTGACTTGCATTCCTATCCTGCATATTTTAGAAATTGATTTTGGTTACTGGACTTCATGTCTCATCCCGTTATTGTTAAATTTTTTTAGGCAAGACCTTTAATTCTGATAGAGGCTGAGGGAAGCAGCCAGAGGCATAAGTATTAAGCCTTGTAGGCCCTTTTGGTTGGTATTGTATTGAATTTTATATTACCATATAGGGCCTATTATTATATATCATGATGCATTGTATTTTGGGATGACTGGCAAGGAGAACTTGTGGGCACTGTGTTATTGGTTCGTTAGTTATGCTAAGCGAATCAGATTTTATGTGACAATTTGTGGACGGACCTTGTGTCAAGGATCTGGGTGTTTTATTAAAGCAAATCACTTCCGCATAATTCTGTCGTTATTTAATTATTTTGGTTAAATTATTATGGTATAGATTTCGGTCTTTTCACAGACTCTGAAAAGCATTATTGTCACTTGCTTACCCTGAATTGAAATTCTAATGAAGGACCATAGTCCCTTTTTTGGCCAAAAATGTAGTGTATTAAATATAAACATATGTTTACATAAATTTTCAAAATAAAACAACACAAAAAAACCCTGAGACCAAACACCACAACCCGAGCCCCTAACAACACTACCAACACAAACCCTAACCGTAAATCAAAGTCAGATAGCCACATGTGTTGTCACCACATGATAAAAGAAGAAACACCAACAACCATGGACGGACCTACCTTAATGTCAGGGGGTTTAGCCACACCCCCTGACTTCTAGAAAATTATGTATATATTAGTACTATGTGATTTATTTTGCACCGATTCATTCGCTAATTTTGAACCCACTAATTTTTCCTCTAATTCTTCTCAAAACATATTAAGAATAAGTCTCACTTATCTTGAACCCACTATTAAAAAAATATAGTTTACACCCCTGAGCCAATGTCCTGAGTCTGCCACTGCTAATAACAACGTTGAATTCTCTCATATGTTTTTTATCTTTCTTTACTTGGATGTTATGATGATTTTCGAAACTGGAGTTATCATTTTGTCAAATTTGTTGATTAGAATATTTGATCTTGAAATCTGCTAATCCATCTCCCTCTTTTCATTACTCTCTCCCTCTTATGTGTTTTTCTCTTTTTTTTGGCTGCCCCTCACTTGAGGAGGAAATTCAAAGAAAAAAAGGGTCTCCTATAATAGTCTCCAACCTGGTAGACCAAGTCTAAACCGATCTAGGTGTTAGGTATCTTCGGGTAAGACCATATATCATATTAGGGATTACAACCCGGTGTATAATCAAACTGAACCTCAGGTTGATAGCTATCTCAGTCCAATCCTATCTTTGTGCAGCCTTAGCCATTTAGATAGGAGCAACAAGATTAAATAAGCTCATTTTTACAATTTAAAATGATTTGAATAGACTAAAATGTCCATCAGATTAAATGAACAAAAAAATAAGCAAACTTATAACCAACTTGTAAATAAATGCTTGGTTTGACAAATAAAATAGTAACAGTCATTTTGGATAATCTCATAATAATTAAATGCCAAGCTCACTACTTTCTACATCTAGAAACTCAGCAAGCTACACAATATAATTTTCATTTGTAAAAATTAGTCCAAATTATTTGAACTCATATTTCATAGCAATAGAATAAAATTCAAAATATATTCAAGCAGGTAACATTCAACAAACAAATCAACAAATTTATCAAATCCTTCTCATCAATAAATTTT
>JANTPZ010097498.1:0-17612 GCA_025593235.1 Vachellia pachyceras
GTATGAACATTTAGTTGTAGCATATATTGGTCAACAATTCCCCCAACAGCTTCAAATCAAAAGCAAGTGAAAGCAAACTTCCAAGGCAATGGAAAATGTCATTTCCATCAAAACGACAGAAGGATCATTCCTGAGGGGGAACCATGGAAAATGCCGAGTTCCTAAGAATGATGTTTTAAAGACCATTTTGCCTTTAGTATTTTACATTGCAACAATTTTGCCTCAATAAATCAAAAACCCCTATCAACAAGTTGAGCCACCATCTTCTTTTATCCTGCACTGGAGGTACTTGAAGCCCATATTAGATCATCCCAAATAGCCTAACTCAAAATAAAGTAACAATTTACCAAGACCAACCCTGACCATGAATATAAAGAAGTGAAGCACAATACAATAGCAGCACATTGTGAAACCCATTTATACTTCTGCAACACTTTACACTCTGACCGAACAATAAAGTGGATCATATAGCTAACCCATGTACATTCACTGTAATCCTTTATTTTTTTGCATTATTGTTCCCTCAAGGAAGGAAATGCAACTTATGTGCCCAGGCAAGGACACACTCTTCATTATATTGTACCCATGGCATCAAGAGAGGTGTTTAAGCTTGATGTTGTCTTGACCTCCTAGCTGGAGTATATCATGTTAACTAGATCTGGAATGATTATAGCTTCGTTTGGTTTCCTGTTGGAAACCTCGTTCTGACTCCCAAAACCCATTCTCACGCAAGCCGAGACAAAATTCCTCTCACATAAAGTACATCGGAATCTGTGTCCGTTTTCCCAACGGATTTCCAAACGAAGCCTATATTGTGTCATCCACGATAAGGATAGACCGGCATTCTAGGATCAGCAATAGTTAAGTATTAAAGAAGTGCACATCCAATGGAACAGCTACAATTTGAAAAGAAAAGGAAAATATACAGAAGGAGCAGCCGTAGAAAGTTCAACAGAATGGGAGCAATCCTGCAAGTTCCATGAAAAAAGCCTTATGCCCTGTTTGGTACATTGGAATTGGAGGTGTGGATATGGAATTAATAATTATAATTAAATTCCATACTAGTTACAGTTTGGTATAAAGAAATAAATATGGAATTGATTGTGGAAATCATTTCCATCATAATGGACCATTTCAATTCCATGCTAGGACCCATGGGAATGAGATGGGTTCCATGAAGCCCATATTTTTCAGACTAAAATACCCTCAGTTATGAATTTTTTTCTGACTCAGGGTATAATGGACATTTCATATATTAAATATGTTTTAAAATAGAAAATTATATATAATTTCCATGGTCATACCTAACATGCTTTTAAACCTTATTTCCATCTCCATATCTATCTCCATTTCCATTTAAATCAATTCCAGTGTACCAAACAAGCCCTTAAAAATCAGGCAATGGAAATTCTCAAGCTCAGAGTATCCGCAATAACTTCAAAACATGTCTCTTATAAGCTCCTGCATAAAAAATTCTCTTCTACTACTTGCCAACCATCTCTATTCCCATTTATACTGAAAAAATAATAAGATAAACCATTTTGTTTTGACAATTGCTGTAGGTGACTTACCAAGATGTTGCTTTAACATTTAGTGACGTTAATTGAAAAGGTATTTAGAATAGAACAAGCCATTTATTGAAAATCCAAGGTTTTAGACTTGATAACCTTTTTACAGAGATTATAACAAGCAAGAAATAGTACCCTCCTAAACAGAAAATCTATAAGAAACAGATAGTTTAATAGTGTCAACAAAGAAAGAGAGGGTCAATCTCTCTTTAAACCAGACAAAAGAGTTCCTTAGAAAAGACCAAGCAAATAACCAAAGAGAGGTCACAAATTCACTCCTCAACTAGTTCATTGATTGTATGCATTAATATCAAAATATAAGAAACGAAGACACAATATGATCAACTTGCAAATGAACTGCAAGTACTTAATATGAAAATAAAAGGTTTGAAATGTATGTCAGCATATATTAGCGCAAGTTATTGGAAACCAACCACATTAATAACATCTCTTACAGACTCTGCAAATGATTGCCCATTTTCCAACACTAGCCACTCTCCAATTAATGCACTTTTAACATAGTAAAAATATCGAACAGTTGAACCCTTGTAAGATGGTGGAATAATGCTAGGCAGAAGTGTTCGCACAACATCTGCAAATGACAGACTACATAGTCAAATCTATGTTTATAAAAGCAGTTAACAATACAAGTATGACAGGTTAACATGTAACATAATGAATGATCACCAAGCTTATAGATACAGGAAATATTGTCTAGTGTTTTCAGAATACAACCCTGAAATATATAGACAATATAATTCACTTCTATGATCAATAACTTAGATTAAATACCCGCTGTAATATCCTCCCATTTTATCTAATGAAACTGGACATAACTAGTTTAGATGGTGACTTGATAGTTGATACTTTAGATGGCCGTGGGTCTTCAATGATATTAGAGGCAGTGTTATAAACTGTTGAATCGAAAAATTTATCGTATGAGATAAGATATTTTACAAATGTGAGCGCAACAGCTTTTACATCCCCTGAAAAAGCAAAATGATCAGCGAGGAAAATCCCGACGCAAATTTCAGAAGCATGTTAATCCCATGAGCAAATGCAGGGACTCAGCAGATAGGCGGAAGTCTTTAATATATAGAATTAGACATACATGATTTGCTGGTGCCAGCAGAAACGATCTGATTTGCTACTATGGTAGTCGTTGAGCCATCCATAAAAACATATTCCCCTGCGTATAAAAATTGACACAATAGTACCTTTGCTTGTGGGTTGCTAGAAAGCTGAGCAAAAACAATAGACCAACAATAAGAACATAGTTCATCAAACAAACCTCTCTTTTGCTTTGAACCTGGCAACGGTCTCTGTGTGGCGAACCATTGAACATCCAATTTCTCAATGCCTTTAATCTCAAAACTCAGACTTTCAAGTAAAAATGAATGCGCACTAGATTGATTTGAGATCTCAACAGTGACCACAACTGGATCACCAGGACGATATACTTCTTTATCAGCTTCAAGTTTTAATGTAGGAAGGAGTTGGACCTTCGGGGAATGATCTTCCCTGCCCGAATCGCTACCACCCAGAAAGGAAAATCTACTCAAAAGCATTGGTCTCGACGGAAATTTCTTGTTCTTTCGATTCTATCACTCCTTCGATATTCTTCAGCAATTAGCTTGACCTTACAAGATCAGATCTCCTGGATCTTCTCGTACGAAATCAGATCTACGACATGGGAGTTGGGACTCATGCGATACTGAAAAATATAAGATATCGTTTGTAATGTAAGGAATGAAAGAGAGTAATAACTGAGAGAATTTCCCAACGTCAAGTTTGAATAACAGTAAACCTTACCAGCTATATAATTGTCGCATAAAAAAGAACTTTAGTTAATTTACATGTACTAATAAAAACAGTTACAAGAATTAAATTTATTATAAAATTTAAATTATTTCTAATATTACTTTATTCATTTCACTAAATTTCAAGGTTATATTAATTTTCACACTCTCACTACTTTCAATGAATATGGCATATATGGGAAAAAAATTTATGCTCATGAAAACTATCAAATTTGCTTAGAAAAATAATCAAAAGATCTTTTAGAAAGTCTTTTATAAATAGAATTGGACCAAGCAAATATAGTTTAAAAATTTTTTTAAGTATTTTGTTTAAAAATTTGATTTTCATTTAAGAAAATATTAGCTAGGTGATTTCTCTTTTAAGTTGATTTTTTGTTGGATCCTGATGGTTCAGGTTAGTTAAGAATATTAATTACTTAAACACGAGGTCTTAAATTTAAATATATAAAAATAACATAAAAAAACACATTAAGAAAATATAATTTTAGTTGAACTTAACAACCATATCAAAAAAAGTTGAAACTCTTCCAACGAACCATGTAAACTTTGATCTGACATGTGAATACTGAAAAAATTTTTAATATTCATAAATTAATTATCTAACATTTATGTTTTATATTAAGGACAAGATGTAGAGTTTTCAGGAAATATAAACCCTTCTTATAGTTGTTACATTTAGGATAGAGGATATGGGGGAGTGATAATTTTTGAGAGCCTTTGGCTTGGCATCTCTTGGCTGATGGTCGCCCATGTCAAGCTCTGCAAAAAGTGTGCAAAAAGTGTGCAATGTTGTATTTAAGGTTAAAATGTTTGGATTCAATGCTGCTAATCACTGCATGTTAAACCCAACTAAAAGCAGAACATAGAGCATATAAAATATGTGTATATAGCTAAGGGTTAAGGGCGTTCAAAAAGCACTGTGTATATAGCTATGTGTATATAAAAGCAGAACGGAGACCATATAAAATGTGTGTGTGTGTGTGTAATATGTATATAAAATATGTGTATATAGATAATCACTGCATGTTGTGCAAGGGCATTCAACATCCTCTTCAAGTATTTTACTGCATGAATATAGTATCCTAAACTATTTTGTAATACATTCAGTATTTTAAAGTAATTTTTCAACTACGTCCAACATCTTAAAATATTTTTTATTCAGAACTATAAAGTATTTTTTTAAGTGTCTAAACTATTAAAATATTTTTTTGTGCATCCAGCAACAAGATATACAAAATACTTTAGAGTGTTAGACGCACCTGAAAAATATTGGGTACTAGATAAACCATAAAACATTTTAAGGCACTTGATGCAGTTAAAAAAATAGTCAAGACCACTTGGATGCACCTTTAACATTAGAAATATAGCGAACATCCTAATATCTTGGTGCAGGATTGCAAGAGTGGCACAAGGGCAAGTTACCATTCTGTTGGGATTAGAACACATACGTAACGGAAAAAACAGATTTCAAAAATTTTTCCAATCCCTCATTTGTATCTGTCAAAGGCTTTAGACACAGTGATTAAGTCATTACTGTTTGCAGAAATCGAATTCACAGCTTCCATTATGGTTTGGATCTTTTTCAATACCCAACATCCACAGCCTCCTCAAGCTTTTCTCCATTCTTGATTTCGATCTCAAGAAATTCACGTTTCAGTTCGTCTCCCTCTACTAGTATCCACGCGAATAATTCCCAACAACGGCAGCGTGCTAGCGCCATTCATGATTCACTCTCCCTCCCTCTCAAAGGTTTCTGTAGCTCACAATCTACTCAAATATATCATATTTCCCTATATGACTCATCAGTCCTCTATTTATAGAATTTATGTGGGGTGTATTAAAAATTTAAGATTAATTTTTTATTAATCTTAAAAGTCTGAATGTAGATAAAGATATTCAAGATTAATCTTCATTAATTTTGAAATTTGAATTTGAAAAAGATATTCAAAATTAATCTTCATTATTCTTGAAATTTGAATTTAAAATGAGATTCAAGGTTAATTTTGATATTCAAAATTGTGAAATTCGAACTTGAATTAATCTTATTTCATCAAATTATATCTAGTTAATCCAAACAATGAGACCACCAATTTAATTTATCTTTATAAATTACATCCAAAAATCAATGTCAGTTATTTAATTTATCAAATAAATTTAACATTAAAACTAACATATTAAGATTAATAATATTATCTATATAATATTATTATTTGAATATATATAAATTCAAAAAAAAACCCTAGAATATTAAAGCTCGTGTTAGGCTATTCTCACGTGAAACCCTGTGGGCCCATATGAAGTTGACGGTAGGCTAAACTTAATACTAACTCATAAGTCGCAAGCGGTCTCTAGCAAGACATTATGACTACCCAAATCACATGAAGATTATTAACACAATACAACCTATCATGTAATCATGTCATTTCCCTTTTATCATACAATATCTCGAACAAGGATAGGGCATGGATAATGTTATCTTACTATTTCTGACCATTACTTTTTCAATCCCTGAATAGTCTGATCTCATAAACGAAAACTCCTTTTTCACTACAATATGGCCATACTTGTCTCATACACACTCATCGATGGGCCCAATAATATCCTCTACTAACGTGAGGGACAAATTCAATCTCGACCATTCACATTCCTCCACATGAGAAACCACTAAACCAGATTATAGTCTTTATCGTCACCGGTTAAATGTGACTTTTGACTAAATAAAAACTCCACGACTCTTATGTAGGAATCCATGATGATATCAAATCAAAGGGGTGGTGACATGATTACATATGAAATAAGCTTATGACTTTATCCATGCAACTTTCTCATAGCGCGACCGTCCAACACCTTGTATTCTTACAAATACATTAAACTTTGACTTGTATCTCAATAAATTGTCAAAGTCATACTGGTCTTACTTCATCTTTACTCCCGCACATACAACTGACAAGGAAAATTTTGAACAATATTCATAATTTGTCAATTGATGTAATTATCATAATAAATATGTAAATGCTATAATAATAAAATGAAAAAATACAATAAAATAAAAAAATTAGGTACAATGATCGACCCTTAAGGTACAATTTCCAACACATTCAACAACTTTTGCAATGTCAAAGTCAGAAAACTCTTATCGGTTATAGCCCCTCGTTGAATTTTGAAGCTGTCATCTTCCTCTTCAATCTTCATTTAAAGATGAAGTTAAAAATATAAAATAAATGGAAATGTTATGTTTAGAACTAAAACAAAACCTTCAACTAAGTCCTACATTTTGTACTAGAGAAAGTACGGTATTGGCAATAGCCTTGTTTAACCATGACAAAAGCAAAAAAAAAAGTGAAAAATCATATACTAGAATCATAGGTTGAGGTTTGCATAGATGTACAGTCACCTCCAAACAAACAAATTTTTAATAGTATCTCTACGATCAACAATATCAAAATAAAATCACTAAAAAAATATTAAAAAAACAAAGAATATATAGTAATTAAGACAGAAGGCACCAAGATCATCGTGCCCATGAGACAGAATCAATTTCATCTCTCGCTGCTTTGTACAGTTCAAGCCTTTTGGAACATTGTTGTCTCCTCGCCATTAATGCTGGGTCTTCATCTAACAATTGTGATAGCTGCTTACCCTGAAAAAAAAAAAAAGAAACAGAATATGAAAAAGAATAAATATCACTGAATCTACCACAAGCTTAAAAACATTGGGAGCTGACATATACATAATTTAAAATTACATTTCACAATCTAAACAAGAAAATGGCTAAAGTATACCTCTAATCTTTATAATTTCACTAAGCCTAAATAGCAGTTATTCCTTTTCTTTTTCCTTTTATAACTTAATAATAGAAATTGATTAGCCCGACAACTATCAATTTCCCATGCATTTGTTTGGTTTGGTTTGCCATTCAGGAAAATTAAAAACCCAAAATGTGTGCGTGTGTTGTGTGAGCCAGATGTCCCAAAGCCAACTGAATCATAAATAATTTAACAAGGACAGTTAACCAACATAATGCATAGAAGACACTATGAAAATGTCAATCTCATACTTGTAATTCAAACCCCAAGAGTACTTTGGCACTTAATTGGGTTATAAAATTTCATTAATAAAAAAAAAGCGTTAAGCTGAAAATTTACCTTAGAAGTTTTCACTTAAAAAGAATGTTACCCTAAAAGTTCTATTAAAAGTAATGTTAGACTAAAAGTTGTAAAATGGAGTAATATTAACCCTTAACATTAAAATGTTAACAGTCAATGTTAATTTTTTAACAGTCAACATTAGTTTTTGCTAGTGGTTTGTTAACTGATTTTATGGATTGTAATTTTAATTTTATGGGATATTTATTAGAGAAGTTGTTAGCTAATTTTTAGGAGGTAGTTTATTTCTTTTTATTATTTTTGTGTGTATGAGGTGTACGCTTATCAGATTCTTCATGGTATCAGAGCCCTTGAAAAGAATCTAACCTTGTTCATTGCTCCCCGTTGCAGTCAAAGTTGGACAATCGTCGAGACTGATTTTCATATGTCCAGTGCTGTTCTTCTTTGCACCGTGACGACTAGTGCCGGGAATGCAGGCCAGCTCGCGCGCGGGTTGCCGCCCAGCCCGCCAACCTTTTATTTTTTAAAAAAAATAAAAAATAAAATTCTTTTTTATTTTTTACCCAATTTTTTATAAGATTGCATATTTATGCTATTCTCTTTCAAATTCTATAAATAAGTGTTTAATAATTTGCTAAAAATAGAATTTAATATTACTTTTATCTTTATAAAAAATATTGTGATGGAAAAAGGGTAAAAATATATAAGATATGATAATTTTAAAATTTTAAAAATTAAAAAAAATAAAAAGCGGACTAGCCGGTTGGGCCTACCAGTACTAGTGACGACCCAGTTCGTGCTCGTCTATGCGTGTTGCCTAACTCACTTTCGTCATTTTACCCAGAGAGCGTCAATCGCAGAAGGCAACCAGTTTAAGTCGCAGAGTCCAGTACGCATTCGTCTCAGTCCAGTTCGTGCTTCCCGTTCACACCATCGTTGGGATCCAGATTGCGTTCACCATTACCAGTCAAACGATTCGTGTCGCTTCGTGCTCATCATTCGTCGTGAAGGAAGAAAAGCCACGGTAGATTGATGGATCACAAATCAGTCCCCAGTCAACAACGCGACAGTTCCCATCCTGTAAATCGACGTTCCAGCTCGTTCCACTGGTCACAGCGCTCGCACCAACCATTACCATCGTGCCCTTATTTGCTCGTCTCCAAGCTCATTCGTTGCCAAGTGGGTTGTGGTCATGTAGCCCAGTTCTGTCCAAATCTAGCCCATGTCGTCAACGTCGTCTCATTCCAACCCATGCATTTGTGGTTTTACGGGGTTCATCATCGTCGCTCCTCTTAGGCGTGATATCAGGAGCAGCTCGTCAACACACATTGTTTGTTGTTTTTTGCTTGTGTTATCTAATTTAAAGCAAAAACGAGGATTATTTTTTTAGTTGTAACTCATAGTCAATTCCTCCATTCATGCCCTAAAGTCAAATCCTTCATCTAAAATGCTGTAACCTCAAGTTTCGATTATGTCGGCCAGCTTTACCCCACGCTCGGCTCCACCCATTCTTGAGAACTTAGCAGGTCTAATTGTTCCAGAGAAGCTCACAAGGGAAATTATCTTGAATGGGCCTAGTCCATTCGGCTTGTGCTTCGAGTCCGCAATAGGTTGGGGCACAATACTGGTCAGTCCCCCAACCTTCAAAAGCTCATGCTACTGCAACTTGGGAGGCCAAGGATGCAATGGTTTGTTCATGGCTTGTCAGCGCCATAGTTCCTACGGTTAGCCATTGCTTCATGTTTTTCTCTCCTTCCCGTACGATGTGGGAGGCTATCCGTGAAGCATATGGTAATGGTGCGGATATTTCTCAATTATTTGAATTAAAAGCTAAAGCTTGGCAGTTAAAACAAAGGTCTCTTTCTCTGAGTGACTACTACCTTACCAAAACGACCCTTTGGCAAGACCTTGATTTACTTAGTGATGATACTCTTTGTTGTGCCTCGCATGCTGTCGCATATCAGAAGAAGTTGGAGAAAGAACGTCTTTTTGAGTTGTTGGCCAATCTCAACCCTTCATTTAAGGATGTTCAAGGTCATATTCTTGGTCAGGACCCACTTCCCATTGTTCGTGCGACTTCACCATTCTCCATGAAGAAGCATCTCGCAAGAAGGTCATGTTAGGGGGTGAATCTGCGTGTGTCCTTCTACTGTTGATGGTTCTACCGTTGCTGTCCGTGGTCCTGATTAGCACTCCACCAAAGGTCGGCCAATGTATGATCACTGCCACAAACAAGGTCATACTAAGGACACGTGTTAGGATCTCCATGGTAAGCCCCTTGATTAGAAACTACGGGGAGGCCAGGGCAAGGGTTACGTAGCCAAAGTTACATCCAGTAGCCATCAAACTACTCAACCCAGTCAGATTCTAGAGCGACTTGCTGACTTAGAAATGACTTAGGAATAGAGAGAACCTCCTGTTGCTACCGTTGTTCGTAGAGGTAATCTTTCCAAAGCCTTAGCCGCGATTAAAGGTATGAGTTATGGGCCTTGTTAGACAATTGACTCAGGCGCCTCAGATCACATGACTGATGACTTGTTCTTATTTTGTCATTATACCCCTGCCAAGAAACCCTTTACTGTCAAAATTGTTGATGCTTTTGATTCACTTGTTGCTGGTTTTGGGAGCATCAAAGTTTCTGCTGCACTTACTCTTCACACTGTATTAGTGTGTGTTTGTGAAGTCCGTTGTAAGAAAGGTGTTACGGCTTCCGAGGGAATTTTATCGATTTCGAGATGGTTTTTATAGATTTTGAGATGATTTTTACAGATTTCGAGATGGTTTTACCTTGACTTATATACACCATTGGGAATATGAGTTCACAAACAAGCCCTTACATGTTCCCAATTTGAAGTGTAACTTACTTTTGTTAGTTAATTAGCATGAGAAGAACGTTGTCATACTGATTTTTTTGCTACTTGTGTGTTTCAAGACCCATTCACGTGAACGATGATTGGAGTGGTGGGGGATGCATAATAGACTCTATTATCTGAACGATTGTTCTAGTTCTTGTGTTGGTTTTTTTTAATGGTGTTTCTCCCTGTGACTGATGATGTGAAGTTGTGCATAAATTGCTAAGTCATCCAAACTTTCAATACACGTCTCAAATATTTCCTTCCATTTGCTCAAATAAAAATTCTTCTGAATTTCATTTTGATTCCTATGAGCGAGCTAAACATAATCGCACTTCTTTTAAGATTATCCCACATTGTGCATCAAAACCATTCACCACTATCCATAGTGATTTATGGGGACCCTCTTGGGTTCCTAATCTTACTCATTCCAAGTGGTTTATTAGTTTAATTGACAATCATACTCATGTCAGTTCGGTTTTCTTACTTAAGGATAAAACGGATGTTTACCAAACTTTCATTGATTTCTATTATATGATTCAAACCCAATTCCACACCAATATTCAACTCCTTCACACTAAAAATGGTACTAAATACTTCAACCAATCACTCTCTTCCTTCCTTAGGGATCATGGCATTGTTCACAAAAGCTCCTATCCTTATAGCCCCCAGAAAAATGGTATTGCCGAACAGAAAAACAGGCATATCCTTAAAACTTCTCGGGCCCTCCTTTTCAGCAGTCATGTTCCCCAATACCATTGGGATGATGCTATTCTTACCCCTACTTTTCTCATTAATCGAATGTCCAGCAAACCCTTATCCTATTGAACCCTTTTGCAAGTTCTCCATGAACATTACAATCGCCCTTACCTTGAAAATACATTGCCACCAAGTATCTTCGGTTGTACCACCTATGTCCACTCCATCACACGGGTAAGCTTGACTCTAGAGCTACCAAATGTATATTTCTTGGCTACTCTACCTTACATAAGGTGTACAAATGCTATGAACCCGTGTCCAAACGCCTTTATATCACATGTGATGTCACCTTTCATAAACACCTTCCTTTTTTCTCTCCGTCTTCAATTCAGGGAGAGAATTGGAGTGAATTTCAGCCTAAAACTAAGCCACCAGCACCACCTCAACCTGAAGTTTTCCTTGAACCATTCCTTATTCAAATGGAGAATGTAGAAATACCTCCGACAGATGAAGATAATACTGATTTGGGGGAGACACAACTAAATAATTACAAGTCTATATAAGATAACACAAAGCTAACGAGGTTCATCAAGCACCCAACACACTCCAAGATTCAAAACCAGAGGCAGGTTCGGATAAGGTACAAAAGGTAAGTACGGAAAGTCATAATGATCTTAACCTACCTAACGCAGTTCGAAAACAGGCTAGGGGTTTGTTTGGATAGTTCATTGGGAGAACGGACACAGATTCCGAGGTAAATATGTGAGAGGAATTTTGTCTCGGTAAGCGCAGGAATGGTTTTTGGGGAGGCAAACGACCTTCCCAAACAAGCCCTAGGATGTGTACAAGACATCCAATTGAGAAATTTGTTTCATACCAGGCTCTTTCCTCAAAATATAGCGCATTTACATCTCATCTTGATAAGGTCAGGATCTTAGATAATATTGATGAAGCATTGGCTAGCGTAGAGTGGAGACAAGCTGTGATAGAAGAAATGAGGGCCTTAGAGGTCAATGAAACTTGGGATATGGTGGATCAGTCCAGAGGCAAGAAGGTTGTAGGATCCACACCTAGATACAAAGTAGATGGAAGTCTTGAGAAATACAAAGCAAGATTAGTTGCACAAGGTTTCTCTCATTCTATAGTACAGATTATACAGAGACTTTCGCTCATATTGCAAAACTAAATACGATCCATATCTTGTTATCACTTGTTGCTAATCTAGATTGGTCGTTGCATCAGATGGATGTCAAAAATGCTTTCCTAAATGGTGAATTAAAGGAAGAAGTGTAAATGAAAATGCCCCCGAGCATCCTTGAGAAAGGGGTAAGTCAGGTATACAAACTGAAGATGTCACTATATGGATCAGTCTCCCCGAGCATGGTTTGAGAGGTTCACTCGAGTCCTGAAGCCACAAGGCTACATACAGGGAGAAAGTGATCACACCATGCTCTTCAAACATTTAAACAGTATATGTTAATGACATTATCCTTACAGGTGATTACCCACTAGAGATAGATCGTCTTAAGGGAGCATTAAACCAAGAATTTCAAGTTAAAGATTTGGGGGAAATGAAATACTTTCTTGGCATGGAAGTTGCAAGGTCAAGGAAGAGAATCTATATCTCACAGGGAAGATACATCCTAGAACTTCTAAAGGAGACAGGAATGTTAGGATGTAGGCCTAGTGACTCTCCCATACGAACTGACAAAATTGACAATGATGTAGAACTTGGGAAGGCTGTGGACATCAAACGATATCAGAGAATGGTGGGGAAGTTGATTTACTTACCTTACACTCGACCAAACATCGCATTTGCATTTAGCATGGTAAGTCAACATTCTCATGATTTTAGGCAAAAAAGTTTTCGGGATCTTCAGGTATCTAAAGGGCTCACCAGGGCTCAGTTTATTCTTTAGGAAGATTAACCACATATGAGTAGACATATTTACAAACGCTGATTGGGCAGATGATCAAGAAGATAGAAAGTTCACTTCAAGGTACTTCACATTCGTCTGGGAAACCTTGTGACATAGAGAAGCAAGAAGCAGAGTGTGGTAACAAAAAGTAGTGTTGAAGCAGAATTCAGAGCAATAGTGCTTGGAATTTGTGAAGGGATTTGGGTCAAAAGAGTTCTTGACAAAATCTATTTATCAAGCTCTATTCAGACAAATGGCAGCCATTAATATCTCTCACAATCCAATCCAACATGATAGGATGAAACATGTGGAAATACGCAGACACTTTATAAGAGAGAAGGTCGATAAAGGAATAACCAAGATTAAGTATATGTCATCTCGAGAGTAAACAACAGATGTTCTCACCAAAGGGCTTGCCCGAGATAAATTTGAATACTTCATTGCCGAGTTGGACATAATCAACATCTATGTTCCAACTTGAGGGGGAGTGTTGGTAGTTTGTTAGCTGATGTTATGGGACATTTATTAGGAAAGTTGTTAGCTAATTTTTAAAAGGTAGTTTAGATTCTGTTTGTTCCTATTTATCTATATATATGAGGTGTACGCTTAACAAATGAATAAACAATTTTCTTATCAGATTCTTCAGTTTTCTAACGGAATATGGCAACATTGCTCCAGAGTGAAAATTTCTGGGAAAAATTTGCGCCTTAACCCTAAGAACAAAAATGATAAATAGTGGTTTCCCGTTTATTTTAGAATACTAACTTAACAGCAAGAATCAATATGTACTTTCTTTTTTGTGCCCAAGAGTCAATACATCTGAATATCAACCCACTCAATCCTCATTAGAAATTTCCTACCGGTTCAGCTTTGTAACTTAGTTTCCAATAATGTTAAACCGCACACAATTTTCAGATTGGTAAATAAATATATGAGAGAGAGAGTACCTCTTTCTTCCCTATCAGTATGTAGAAATGGTTTAGCAAGGAATGTTTCGCTTCTCTGACCTGACAATAAACAACAGCCTTTGGAATGGTGTTCCTGAGGGTATCTGCCACCAAACCTATGTAGGATGACACATTTGAGGCAATCCTCCTGAAGTGGCCCTCTGAATAACGATCCACAGCTGCAGTTGACGCAGCAGTATTTCCATTTCTGGTCTTCTCAATTTCTTGTGGAAGCCTCCGGAAGAAATCTACAGTCAAGTAAGAAGCTTCCATGTCAACAAGCCGAATAGTGCACTTCTTACTCTCCTCACGGAATCTTTCTAAAGCCTCATTTGCAGCTGCAGCTATTTCAGCTTGAAGAGTTGGGAAACGCTTCAGTTCCTGTTTGGTATATTACAAGTAACAGTATTATTCTAGACTGTTCTAGCTTGATAAGAGAAGTAATAGCTAAAAAAAATCCCTAGCATTGACCTGAGTTTCAGCTATTGATTTTCTCACAAGTTCTTTCAAGACAAAGTGAACCTGCATAAAAAAACATATAGAGAGAGTAAGTCTTTCACTAATGGCAACGAGACAAAAATTACAACCAAGACTACTTACAGCATCAACTGAAGCTTCAGTTGGGCCCCTAAAGTAATTGAGAGACCCTTCGATCAATCGCCGGTAACCTTGTTCTGGGGCAATTAAGTGAGGCTGATAACCGTCAGCCTCTGACACTACTCTCCTTACATTCTGAATAGAAAGATGCCGGTCAAATGGGAGCTTCCGTAAAGCAGCAGGCAGCTGATTGTCGAAGACATTATATATCCTATCTCCTCCTGGTCGTCTAAGATGATTAAAAGGAGACCAATGAGACTGACTGGCTAATTTGTCAGTAATAACTAATTGGCTTCTAAACAATCATTTCAGAATGATTAAACAACAGGAACTACACTACTGTATAGCATTATACGGTAGTTTTCCAGAATGGAACTAGTTCAATGCTAGCCTGCTTATCTCTCAACTAATATGCTCAAATTATTCTACTTTAAAAGGGACAAAAAGTAGAGGTAGAAATGATTAAATTACAATCTTAAGATATTATCCCAAAAATTCAAACAATACTAGGGAAGCAATATACAAGAAGAGGGTAGAAGGAAACAGAAATTCATATATTACCCGCCATCTAGATGCTCCTTGAATATCCGATCAAATGCTCGGCAAAGCTCCAGTATGGTGTATAATTGAGCCTAAAACATAGTCGACAAAAAATCAACAGAAAAGACATTTTTAAAAAGGAATAATAGACTTTTCAATCATAATTAAAAAAAACTGCTCACCCCAGCATCAAGTGCAATAGGTCTCCCAAGATGATCCATCTCTGATTCAAGTTCATCAATGCTTTTGTTTATCAAAGATGTTATACTAGGCATCCGTGCCCTGATTACTGACTCCAAGTGCTGCAAAGGAGCTCATAATTAAAATCACAGTCCTTATAAAGAAAAGAGAATAATATTTTCTACAAAGACCAACCTGTGATAGAAGTTTTGCAAGGTACTCTGAACCCATTTTATTGGCCAAGTACCCATAGTCAGGACTGGTTTCAAAGTACTCACGCTCCTTGCGTCTAGCAACAATCATATCAACATTTTTATTGATATCTGCTTGGGATCGATTCACAATACCAACCCAAGGATGTTGCAAGCGATAAGATCTTCCTTCTAGGACCTTGAAGAAATATATGCAATATAGGACTAAGACATGTACAGGATCGCAATCATAAAGAGAGGAAAATATTGTGTGAAAGAGAGAGGGAGGGAGATTACATCCAAAGCATTTGTTCCTTTATCCATCAGATCCAATTTTGTCAACACCCCAAACGTCCGTTCACCTGCCAAAGTAAAACAAAGTTTTCAGTGACACTACACACAGTGACTCTAGTAAAGGCCAGGTCATGTATGAACAAGAAAAGGAAAAATACCTGAGGGATCCACCTCCCTGGAAATTTTAATAGCATCAGAAGTTGCTATGTCTTGATTGGCTGGAGATATTGCTAGTATAATGCAATTAGGCTGTCAAAAGCATAAAATTGTAATGCAAATATGAAAAGTTGCAAACCAAGAGTAATACTAACAAACCAATTTATCATTTATAGATGATCGAACAAGGTAACCAAATAGTACCCACCAACCAGAGAAACACAGGGATGTTGTATTATAATTGATAAAATACAATGTTAACCACAACAGCCAATGCGAAACACAATACAACTAGTAAAAGCAATCAGAACATCACAAATAAGCTTCGCCCAAAGGCTTTTGAACCAAAAAAAACAAGAAGAAGACATGAAAATAGGTATACATTATTGTTCAATTAATTAATTAAGTTGCATGCATTGGTCATTCGTATTTACTTTAAAACACATTGTTCTTTATCTAATTTCTTGAAGGGGAAAAAATTGGAATGGGCTGACTGTAGAAGATCATAGAATCTAAAGTTCTATAATTTATTCGTCACCAAAGGGCCAAAGAGAATGCGATTACAGCATAGTTATCAGATAGTTCATTAATGTTCACAGCATAGGATATTGTCCTTGTACCTTCTCAACATAAGATCGAACCATCATTTCAATGTCTTGAACAATAGTCTCAGGCTGTCCTTCTGGAAATGACAAATGTAATTACTAAATACAGTACAAGACAACAAATATCTTTCATCCAAACAATTAATGTATCATCGGAAGTTAAATTCATAACATACCGACAGCAACTTTGGTCAAACCCGGTAAATCAATCAAGGTTAGGTTGACAACTGTTCAAGTAAATACAAGAAAGACGAGACATTAGAAGTTTGCACTAAAAATGTATGGATATATTATTTTAAACCATAAACCATACTTAAAAAAACTGTTCTTCTCGTAATGCCTTTCATTATGCATGGAATTAATTTTAATTATTACAAAATATTTGTCATCAATGATGCATGCAAGGAACCCATAATGCATTAGCTCCTTATGAGCATCAAATATCTCATAAGCTTTGAAACTAGCAGTCATTTTTATGTCAGACAGCAAAACCTAGGGCTTGTTTGAGCAGATTAGGAGGACTTCTTTCCGCGCATTGCACAAGGACCTGGGAGAGGAAAGCAAGATAATTGATGTCCTAAGATGGAATGCAATGCAACAATTTTTCCATCTGAAAAATTTGCACATTTAACAATGCAAAATGCATGGGCTTCAGGATGAAATTCAGCCAACAGTTGCTTTAAGGGCCTTCCATCTACACAGGCAGGAGGATTGAGAAGTTTGTTTAATGACTCTTGCTCAGTTTTATTATGGCCAGGTATCAACTCTGTATTCTGTTCTCACTACACTCAATAATCATTTACTTTATGATTAAAAATATTTAAAAAAATAAGAATGCGCATGCAAAGAATGGTGATAAGTCTCTCCTTTATAAACTACTATGGCATTGGACACATCAGATAACAAATAGCTGTCTGTAAGGAAATGATAATGTATGTTTATAACTAACCATCTAGTAACCTAGCATTAAGGATCTCAGAGAATTGGAGACAACGAAAATTGAAGCTCACCATTTGGAGAATAGATGCTAAGATGAATTGGCATAGGAGATATTTGTTTGTTCTTTCCAGTGACTCTGTCAGTTTCATCCTGAATTTCCTGGCGAACTAGGGCTGCACCATATCATAAAGTATACATC
>JANTPZ010097505.1:0-10322 GCA_025593235.1 Vachellia pachyceras
AAGTTGAAACTTTTAATCTCTTTTTTGGGTTGGAAAAAGAGGAGCCAACAACACTAAGAGAGTGAGTGACCAAGTGGGAGATCCATGAACTTGTGTTAGACGACACATGAGACACAACAGAAGGTCCTCACGTGAAGGTGGTCTACCCCAATCCATTTTTCTTATCACGCCACTGTGTAAATTGAGGTCCATGAACTTTCTTAAATTTCAAGTGTGACATTTAAGTTGTTTCAAGCTCCATACTTCATGACTCTGAAAAGAGGGTTTCGAAAAGAAAAGGAAAGATGCAAAGAAATTTCCTAAGGAAAGAGAAGAAAGCAGAAAGATAAAGCCATTAAAATATAAAGAGGGAGAGGAAAAATAAAGGTTCACGTGGTAGACAGCCAAAGCCCGAAGGAGGTGACCCTGGTGAGGGCGTACAGGTAATGTCATGTGACGGAAGAAACCTGCGTCTGTGTTCTGCGTAGAACCCAAAATGGGTGTGACTAAAAGAGGATGGTCCTGGAAGTCGCATGAGGCAAAGAAAGGGTTGATGAATTTGCCTGCAGAATGAGACATTAAAGAGTGAACGCGAAGATATATATATATATATATACACATATCACAAGCATGATCGATTGGTTCAGATTTTATTGCCCAGAAAGCATTATGGTGGATCGGTGATTACAGAGCCGAATAAAGGTCTGCTTCTATGGTGAAGAAATACTCATGTAATTATGAGACAGTAAAGCTAATAATTCCAAGATGCTTTGAATTTTTTTTTGTATAAACCATCCGGATCTTGGGTTTATTGTCCGTCTCAGACTAATCTGGACCCCCACGAGAAGACCTTACGGTGTTAGCGAGGTACCAATGGGACAACCTATTTGAGGTTGCGTTAATTATTGTGGCTGTCACTATCCAGGATTTGAATCCTCATCATGAGGAATGCTGATAATAGTCTTTGTCAACTCTAACAAATGCCGATTGGTAAGATGCTTTGAAGTTGAGATTTGAGAATTCGTTTGAAGGGCCTACTCTTGTAGCCCAAACGAAATAATGGAACAAGGAGGGCTAAATATGTACTGGACTCGTACCAAGAGCCCATCACTTGCTTTGTGGGCCACCCATCTTGTTGATGGGCTTGGTTGTACTGCTGTTAGAAGGGAGGAATCCGTATGGCTTAATCGCTTGACCTCAAGCTTCATGGTTTGGAAGTCCTTTTGAAAATAAATTTTATGAATTTTGAAGTAAAATTTAGATTTTGGAGAATAGATTTAGGAAAATAACTTTTATGGATTCCAAAGAAAAACTTAGGTTTCAAAAGGTGATTTTGTTTGGGAAGTTATTAGTTTTTACGTAGTTCGATACAAAAAGTAGGTAGAAAAAAAGAGAAAATTTATTAGGAAAGGTGGTGTAATTTTATAGGAAAATAGTTTTTTCAAAACCTAGATTTCAAACCGAAGTTTTATATCTAAAATTGCTTTTCTGAAAAATGTGAGTACTTAGACAAAAATTAAATGTTAGGGTAAAACCAATGTTTTAAAAACAAACATTAAGAAGATAAGCCAAACAAACTCTTAGAACTTCACTTTCAGGACATAGAACTTCTATGCAGTTAAGATTTGTTTCATCGAATACAGTTAAGATTATAGCTTATTTTGTTTCAACCCGAATTAAGAAACGACGTGGGATACTATGTTGGATTATGAATCCATGAGGTGGCAAAAGCAGGCTGGGCGGCCATTGAAACCGTTACTCAACTCTCTGTAACCTGGCTAGCTAGCTAACTACAAGCAAACTTTTGCGAGAGAGCATCGACGAGTTGCAAGGTGATGGGCTCTTCAGCCTCCAGGTCAGGAGGAGGAGAACTCTCCACAAACAACGACCAAGTTGACTTAGTTTCCAATCCTGTTGGCCCTGCACACGACGGCGCCGCCGCCATTACTTCCGTTGCACAGATTCCGTGCTCATTCACACGAGAGCCGAAGGAGGAAGGAGACACAGGAGGTAGCTAGTAGTATTATTTTTATTTATTTCACCAGCCGATGGTTTTGATCCAGTGGGCCTCATCTCTCAAATGCAGAACCGGTATCAAGGATGATAACTTATTACGAACTATAAGTTCTGCCTTGTCGTTTCTGTCATGATGTCTGGGGAGACATCACCACAGCTTAATGAAACTGAGTTAATCTACCTGTATGATCAAAACTAAATGACTTGCTTGACATACTCTAATATTCGTAAGGACATGCCCCAGCAAATCATAAGTTAGGTGTCATGCCCTTCGATGTTGAGTGAGCCTAAACACTTTCCTGTATAAAAAAATATGTCATAAAAAGACAAATTACAAGTTTCTGGCCAACGTATATCTACGCGTGTTCACCGTTCAGTTCAGTCCACGCATTATGTATATATTCTTTTTTTTTTCAAAAAGTCTAGGTGAGTTATTCCATAATGATGAGCTTATTAAATAAAAAATCAGAAATTTCAGTGATAAAAAATTAAATGGAAACCGTTTAAATTGTTCAACTAAACCTGTAAATCCACTTTCTTGCATGATGAATCTCATCATTAGATCTCGACCTGAAAGATTTGATTTTTAAACTACAATTTTTTAATAAAAATAATTATTTGAAAAATGATAGTTAAGAGATTAATTCTAATTTATATTTTATATTTAATAAAGTAAGTTTTTCCATAAAAATAAAAAATAGATTTATATCATCAAAATCTAATGAGTTGAGAAAGCTCGTTACTTTGATGAACATAATAACCAATTCTATTAGAAACCAAATACAATGTAGTTCAAACTCAACTTAGACCAATCTAAATATGGTTCATAAGATTGAGATATGAATTTTCATTAGAGAGGGAATATTTGTACTCAATAAAACAAATCTTCTTTACAAGAGTTGAGGTTGTTGGGGGTCTAATTTCTCCAAGCTAATGCAAGTTCCTTTCCGATGCAATTTTTTGGCTAAAGCACACGGATCCTTATTTTAGAAGCAATTCTAATTAAGATAAGTTGTGAAGAATTAACCTTTTCCATTAGACATAATCCTATGGTGACAAAATACAACTTTTTTTTTGATATAATAAAGTTTAGGTGAGTTGGATCTTGAAAGTTCACCAGGGTCATGACATACCTCTAGACCCAGAGAGAACCTATAGATATACTTACAAATCGCTTACAAAAAATGTTCTCATATCAGCGGTAAGATTTGAACTTACAATCTTGTGAGCTATAAACCAATTCCTTATCAACTAAAACAACATTTGTTGGCAACACAGTGCATCTTTTTTTTGGTACAAAAGAAGGCTTAAATCCTAAAAAAAGTGATAGTTAATTTAATGGGAATTAAATCTCATACAATTATTAATAACTAATATCCTCAAATGTTTCAAACAACTCTAAAAAAATATTTTGTTAATCCCTCATTTACTAGAGTATCTACAAATTGGTTATAATCTCTTGAGATATATTGAATTTGTAGTTTCTATGAGTAGACAAGTGCAACAAACTACCTACTCTATTACTATTCACATTTATCAGTATATCAATTAACTTTTTTTTTGCATCTGATAAGTGATAGGCCTTTTGAAACTAGGATCCCATGTAAGCATCAAACTCTTTTAAACAGCCCATTGCATAGCCTCAAACATATGATCCAAAGTGCCGGATTGATCACAGATAACATTATCATATCTTGCATTATTCTAAGATGAAGAAACAACCTCATCCACATTCACTTTAATCCAATTTAGAGGAGGAGGTTGCCAAAGTAAATGAGATTTTGCAATTAAGTCACAAACATGATTATCTTGCACCAACACATATTTTTTCCATGTTTGCATAGTAATCAAGAAAGGTTCCAAAGGCTTAATAAAGTCACTGTCAAAATAAATTGATTTATCTACTTCTACAATTTTCATATAAATATTCCCTAAATAAGTTGCCAATTAGTTACCAGAATCAATCGTTCCCCATTCTTTGTTAAAATTCATGGTAAACCAGTCCCTTGGTGAAGTTGAGAAGAAACTACAATGATACCTTGATTGTACCAATCTATCCCAGAGCTCCCTTGCATAACTATAATTAGGGGTGCACAACGGGTGGGACGGACTAGCCAAAGGGTCAATATGTAATATATAATCTGCACGTTTATTTTTTTCAACGTATACAGGCTATAAGAATCCATTTAAGCTCGCATTAAATTGGTTGGAGTAAATCCGTATGGGTTCGGATGGGTACAGGTTGAATCCATTTACACTCTCAAATTTAAAAAATTTCGAGAGGACCCTATTGGGAGGCATTTCCTGAGCTTCGCCGACTTGAAAAAGAAAGGAGGAGGAAGAGAGGACAGAAAGAAGATGTGAGAATGAGAAAAAGGAGGGGGGGGATGAGGAAGGAGAGGGGAGAGAAAGATGAGGCCAGCGAGAGTGACGACCATGGAGTTGGAGGCGCTGCGCGACTTGAGAGAAGAAATTGAAAGAAAAGGAAGGTAGTATGTAGCGTTTTTTTTTTTTTATGAAAATACAAAAATAGATGGAAAAGTTGCACTCTGAGATGATCCAGCAAGGAGTCGAACCAGGCACATGACAATTGAATATGATTTCTTTGCGCATATCCTACAATCACGCAGGATATGCACAACGCAATGCAAATATTCTTTTCGCTTTATTATCTCCCATGGATCAAATTGTGTGTGTGTCAAGTGGGTCTGAGCTGGTTCGTTTTATTTGCTTTGCCCGTCGTCTTGCATTCATAACACACTTGAACCAAGGACAGATGCAGCTCCAAAACCGAAAAATAAAAGATGAAAACAAAGAACTGGGGGAATGGGAGGAAACATTGAATTTATCATTGTACTTAGATCACATGAGTTGGTAAGCAGGATCTAAAACAGGCGTATACAGATATTGTTGTCTGCATTAAACCAGACAAAAAGCAACATGCCCAATCTATCTATATTAGAGGCAAGAATAAGATCAAGATTAGTACGTATGAACGATCCAGTGTGAAGCAAGGGCAGGTCAATTCTAAGCGGAGAAGCAAGTAAAGACAACATTCTCAGAGAAGCCTTTAGAGAAGGAGGAGGAGGAGGCATTGTCGGAAGAATGAGCAGAAGAAGAGTGATGCTTTTGCTTCTCCATTTCCGGCTGACCTTGAGAATGTGATATGGAGGATGCTTTTGCAGAGGCCAAGGCAGACGCTTTCTTCTCCATCCTTCGCCTCATCACATATTCCTCTGAAATAAATACATCCATGGATATAGGAAGAGGCTAATATTCCTGGGAATGATCAAAGTGGGGAAAGAGAAGAAGTGGTGAAAATGTGGGGCGGAGTGAAGGTGTGAGAGGTATTTAAAGGGAAGGGAAAAGAATGGGAAGTCAAACCAGGGGCGTTGATCCCATGTTTGGGGTGAAACTGGCAGCTCAGTTCCTAAAAAACTGACTTACTCAGGTTGACTCTCTGGTTCAAGCCTCGTCCTTCGTATTTACAAGACAGCCTCAAGTTTTGAGCTTACCACTCATCCACATGTTGCCCCCCATTAGGCTAAGTTTATAGGAGCCAGCCAGGGTGTGAAACCCAACATTTTGTGCCTCTCCAACTTATGGTATTCGCACCCCTACCTGTCACTCTCACTCTCCCGTATGCAGTTGCCTATGGAGTTTTAAATTGACTCTCTTCCGACCATCCTCAATTCTGCAGATTTGGTTTGAATCGTTTCACCCACTTGCAGCTTACCCCATCCCCTGTTCCGATGACATTATGACAATAGCTAAACCATTGATTGGCAACACTTTGTTCCTGTCTCAACACCTGTTTCACATACCCATCATAACATGTGGCTGTGATAATCGTATTCAATACTGCAATCCAAACCAAGTGTTAATTAGAAGCACAACCGAAGGAGTGAAGGTTGAGTAATTGTCAATTTTAGCAAGTAGATACTAGAATACATTATCTAACAAAACAAGTACTGGTTTCTTCGTCAGACTCCACTTATTAGGCAAGAGTGACTGGGGATGCAAAAATTAGCTTTCATAGTATGAGAGAATCTAATCAAGTAATATGTCAATGAAATATTCTCTCTAAAACCAAAGTTAAACAGGGCATGACAGTCCTCATGGACTAGTAATCATGTATACAAACAATGATGTCTCTAAGGGGCTATTAGATTCTCCTGTAATTAGATTAATAGCCTACATGTTATCCCAATAAATAATAACATCCCTACAACCTTTGGACCAACACAAGAAATAGAAGCAGTTTCATGGTCCCAGGTAGTTCTGCTACAGCATAACAAACCAAAGGGAGGTTGCAAATGAAGCTAATAATCCACCATCCATCACTGTCTCGTAATTGCAAGGTTAGAACATAGGAATTGAGTTGAAAAATGTGTTTATTTACCGTCTAGAAGAGACAATATGTGAGATGAGTTTTGTCTCGATTTATGTGAGCATGTTTCTTAAATGTTAATGCAAACAGAACCATAAAATACTTTTTCAACATAATTTATAACTTACAAGTTAAATATGTTTGATGAGTTTTATCTTAACTTATGTAAAATTCTTTCGCAATGCTATGACAAACAAAGCTTTAGCAAGTATTTAGATTGTTTTATTTTAAGTGATTTTACGAAATTTTAAATAAGTACGTAAGATGAGTTTTATCTCAATCCTATTGTATATTTTAAATGGTTTTGGGGTTCCAAACTAACACAGGAACTCAACGCGGCATGAGAGGTAATGATACCATTTGAAAACTACATATAAATACTTATAAACACGTTTAACAGTGTTTTTCCACAAAACGAGATAATCTCTTCCACATATTTGCCTCGTCTTGTGTAAAAGTACTTATAAATACTTCTCCACCGCGTTGCCTAACAGACCCAATAGAAGGGCAAATAGCGGTAGCATTTGGACTGGAGAGTCAAAGGGCGGTGGTGAGAACTTGGAAAAATAGATATCGGAGCATCGTATAGAGTATGGAGAGGCATTGAGTGGTGCGAGAAGGCAAGGTTACAGAGAAGGAGAAGCTTCTGAATCATGCTCCTCTTGACTTTAGGGGTCTGTGTTTAAAATACAATCGAAAAGGGAGAATGAACAAAGGGCTGTAGCCGGGGATTTCAAAGGCAGTTTATATGAAACAATGGACTATGCAGTGCATAATGCCTTCCCAATCCAATGTGCCAACATCATGTAATCGTTGTTGTTAAGGTTAAAGTACAATGATTAAGGTTTGTTATTAGGCTCGATGGGAGGAGAGAGAAAAAAAAAAGTGTGTTTGACACTTTTAATGATGTTACCTTTTTCAAGCACAGTACCTATGTACCTTAAAAGTCAACGTTCTAAATTTATTCCCTATTTAATATTTACCATACTATAGAAGAATAAAATTATGCATAACTCAACTTTGCATGATAAATTTATCTGAATTCACATACAACGCAGGTGAATGCTTTGGATGATGAGCCTTTAAGCTCTTGTTCTCTTGTTTTTTTTAAATCACAAGTAAACATATCCTTAACAATTTACCAAGGAAAGAATACCCTTGTGATCAAGTGATGACACACCAACTAAATGCAAGAACGGTTCTACTTTATGAAGTAAAACGTGGCTCAAACACCGCAAGGCTTCTCCAGATTATCTTATGTTTGGTGCTGTATTTTAGCTTGTTTGGATCAGTATTGAAAACTACTTTTTCAATATGATTTATGATCTATGAAATAAATATATGATAGAACTTTTATCTCGATCCGTAAAACAACCAAAATAGTGAACCACATTAACTGAGTCGTGGTGTGGCCAGATTGGATCGGTGTGTGTTAGTGGAAGATAAACAACCAGACTTATTAGAATAATATAATGGCATCACAATCAGACACGTGGCAACGCACCTCTGATCCTTCCCATGAATGAAATGACCTAAATTCCCTCTTTAAAAAAGTGAAAGAGGGAAACAAAAAGTGTGATTTGGATATGAAAATGACACAGTTTGGGAATGTGGTGGAGAAATAATTTTACGTAGGTTGAAACAGATATATGGAGGGGATTATATCATTTTACAAAAAATACTGTTAAATATACATTTGAATTCCTCATAAACTCAGTTAAACGGGATAATGAGGGATGCTTTTGGGGTTGGAGCTGCCAGATACGCAAGATTCAACAGATTCACCCACTTGGGCCATTTGTGACGTCATTCTAGGCACCGTCTTAGATTTGGCAGGTAATCTTCGGATCCACGGTTATTTTTTTGCCGGACTTTTCCTTCTGTGGGCCTACCTGGCCCACCTCAAATCTCACTTCCTCGTCAAGATTCATATCCTAAGGCTTTATTTCAGCCCAGAGAAAATCCATTGAATTTAGTTCACTGCTTTTTTTAGCTTTTGAGTCCAACGGGGTCATGTGTCAACTTGATTAATCAATTTTTAAATCTATATTAGAAACCCAAAACCTTATAACCTAATAGTATGATATCTCCCAAATGGGAGATTACAAGTTCAATCCCACCATTATAACCTCAAGGCATTAGTGTCTACCCCTTTAAATAAAAATATATATTAAAAGAAATGCCCACTTTTAGTTTCAATGATATTTCAAATAAGATTGTTTCCACTACAAGGATACACGTTCACAAAAAGCAAGTTGTCATGCTCACTTAGTGCGAGTTGGGTCTAGTGGAAGGGATAAATCCTTCGTATATAACATGAAAAACTAATGTTCAAATTTTCATTTGGAGAAGTTTTGGCATTTATTACCTAATGGTGACTTGAATAGAATGGCCTCTGATGAGAGGATAAGTGTATTTTAAAAAAAATCAGGCTCAACACAGTGATTTTAAAAATGGTAACTTATTTAAAAGTAACGTTGGAATTAAAATAATTCAAAATTTTTTTACAAGGGTGTAACCGTTACTCATAAAAAAGAATGGATTATGAAATGCATACAGACTAAAGTTTATTGATTAGTTTCTCATGTGCTTCTTCTTCTGAATCATTCCAGGGGTGACCTGAGAGATTAATCAAAGGGGGAGGGGAAAAACAAAGCAGGAAAGAGGGAATAAAGGGGGAGGAAGAAAGAGAGAAGTGTGTGTTTGGGAAACCCGTTTAAAAAAATTACGAATTCTAAAATAATTTTACGGATTTTGAGATATTTTTTATTAATTTTAACATACTTTTATCTTAATTTGTACGTAGCATTGGAAAGTAGTGTTTCCCAAATATGCATAACAACTAAAATAACGGAAAAAAACTAAAAAAATAAGCAAAGTGAGGTAGCGAGCGTCATAGGTTTCAACTAGCAAAGCTGCAAACATACTATGCCCATAAAGTACAGAACGCAACATAACGGAGTATCCATATCCGATATTAATTTTATCGAGAAAGAGAGAACAGGTCTAACTCTGGTTCTCTGCTAAAATTATCACATACATGGCAGAAGAAGAAGCTAACAAACCTCAACCACAACCTCACACTGTGTCTGTGCCGGTCGACTCTTCTTCACCTCCTACTGTTAAAGAAAGCGATTCCGCCAAGGAAGACCCTCCAAACGGCGTCGTTCAAGCCCCTCCTTCAGCTGATCAAAGTAGGTCTTGCTTATTCCCCTGTTTCTCAGCACTGATTATGTGTGCAACTAATTCCCTTCACTCTGTTTCTTTTGATCATTGCTAAAAGATATAGTTACTAGCATTTGTTTGCGAATCTGGGTTTACTCTGTTTTACAGAACTTCTTTCACACTTGGGATTTGCTTTTTGTATTATTCAGTGTTTAATATTGCTTTGTGATCATGAAGGGCTAAAAGGAAGGCAAATCTATCTATAATTTCTAGGGAAGCCTTGCTTATTTTTGTTTGGTACGTGAAGGGAAATTTCGTTTTCCCTACTCGGATGAATTCACTAGCACGTTTAGGTTAAATTAGCTTAAATATTTTCTAGTTGGCCAACTTTTTTACGCAAAGGTTGCAGCTGCAGATCCTCCTGCCAAGAACGAATCGAAAGATTCAGTTGATAGGGGTTAGTTTCTTTTTAAATATATTGTAATAAATTTTCACGAGGTAGTTAGCATCCTGATTGTTCTGCTTTTAGATTCTGTGCTTGCAAGAGTTGAAACAGAGAAGAGAGTGAGAAGAAAGTGAGAAGACAAAGGCGGATAACAAGTAAGACGCCATCCGATGATCTTGCTATAATCATGATGACAAGTTGAGAGGTTTCCTTCTGACGAATTAATTAACGCAGCAAGATCATCGTTTATTAAACAAATATCCGATCGTAAATGTCGTAAATGATAGAGTGATGTTTTGTGAGTACGCATCAGAGGAGCCACAGTAT
>JANTPZ010097508.1:0-10390 GCA_025593235.1 Vachellia pachyceras
CAAAATTTGAAGATGTTAAAGATATATTTTACCGTTGATCCATTATTGTATGTTCGTTGGCATTTCAATTAACTTCACATGTTCCCTCATTGTCTCTACGGGTCTACGGACTTGGCCTCATACTAGCCTATAATTTAGTTTGTTGTAGTTTTTATATTTTATACAGGATGTTATTAATAAAAAATTTTCAATTAGCACTATGATTTTTTACCATGATGCCACGTATTTATAGCCTTTGACTCTGACGTATCTTTGTTACCAAAAAAGCAAGGAAAGATTTATCCTTAGCATTAACACAATTTTGTATAAAATTATGAGTTAATCGAATTTGTTCATAGCATGAGTTTAAGGGTAAATTTACACATTTATATAATGTCATGTTTGGTATGATGGAATTGGAAGGTGGAATTGGAAATAGAATTCATTTCCTATGTTTTGTATGGTGGAATTGGGGGGTGGAATTGGAAATATAAATGGAAATGGAATTCAAAATGAGTAGAAATGAATTCCATGATGTAACCCATGGAATTGTATTCAATTCCATGAAATTACTTTTTTTTTTGGTAAAACAATTCCATGGAATTACTAATGGGCGCTTGGTAGAGTTGGTAAGGGCTACTTCCAGCATTCCTCAGGGCAGGAGTGACAGCCGCGATAATTAACGCAACCTCAAAGAGGTTGTTCCATCGGTACCTCGCTACCACCGTAAGGTCTCCTCGCGGGGGTCCGGATTAGTCTGGGGCGGGTAATGAATCCAGGATAACGGATGGTTTATACAAAAAAAAATCCATGAAATTGATTTTTTAACCCCTCATTTTTTTCTATGTTTATATCCATTTTTATCTTCATTTCCATCTTCATTTCCATTTCCATTTCTATCTCAATTTCCACCAAAATCAATTCCAACGTACCAAACGAGCCATAAGATATAATAGTAGAAACGATAAACTAGATAATGAGTTTGTGAGTTTGACAATAATAATATACCATACACATAGAATGTTAGAATTCTGCAAATCTCTTTTCCCCCCCGAAATATTAAAAATATGTTAATTTAACCTTTATATGATTGTCTCTACTAGTAAGCTACTTTTACTTGGTAAAAAAAATCAACAACAAACATAAAAGGATATAAACAATTTAAAAAAAACATAATTTGTTTTATGTTCAAATGGATAAAATTTATGGAGAACCGAGGAAAAGTTCCCTATTGAGGAATTAATTGTAAGATTGGATTTTCCACACATTTGTAACTGAACTTTCATAATATGCAATTGATAAGGGCGGACCTATGTGTCCTCTAGTAAGTTCAGCCACACCCATTGAGTTCCAGAAAATTAGGTATATATTAGTACTATGTGATTTATTTTGCGTTCACTTTTTAATTTTAAACCCATTAAATTTTTGCTCAAATTTTCTCAAAAGATATTAAGAATAAGTCTCATTTATCTTCTCAAAAAATAATTTACACCCTCTGAGGCAGGGTCCTGAGTCCACCATTGGTAACTGGGTAAGTCTTATTCTCCAATTAATTCCTTGATAAAAGATTTTTCCCAATTTTCCCTAAAATTTACTTGGGTCACTTTATTTATAATATGAAAAGATACATATTTCTCTTTACACTGAATTTCTCATATGAGTGACGTCTTATTACATGTGATTTCTTTTCTATTTTTAACCTTTATGATTTATATTTATGAGAAGAAAAATAATGCACTCCACTAACATTTGATTTGATTAAAAAATAAAAAAAAAGGTGAAAATATCTGTCTAAATATCAATATATTTTTATACATAAAAAGTGCAAAGTTCAGTATTATGCTGAATTTTATATACTGACATAGTGCCCGTTTGGGAACGCAGTAGAGAAGTACTTTTACGTAAGTTGATATAAATATATGAAGGAGATTATCTCATTTTACGGAAAAACACTGTTGAACGTGCATTTCTAAACGCCCCAACAAACAAGTCCATATTCTTTTGGGAAAAAATGACATATTCGAATTTAGGTCTAACTCTTAGCAATAAAATTTTTTAAATATAGAAATTTTATAATTTTTCTTTTGAAAAATTATGCATCCAGGTATAGGAACATAAATGCATCCACATGATAAAATTATTTACACAGAAAATTATGTTTCATTTAATATTAATAATTTAAAACTGAAGTACAAAACAATTAAATTAAAAAGTTAATCTTGTGCGACTGATTGTGGGGGTTGGCCATTGAATTTTGCTTTCAAGAAACTTGATAAAATATCATTAAAAAGGCTTATATAACTTTTGAACCCTTAAATTTACCTTCATTTTAATTTTTTTCTAATAAATTTTTAATAAGTGTTTTAGTTCAAAATGATTCAGATTTTTATTAAATCATATACTAATATCTTAAATAAAATGAATTTTGATAAATCAAAACTACTGATTTAAAACTTAAGGGACCAAAATGAAAATGATGACAAATTTAAGAGAAGTAATAATCCTTAAAAAATTACTTCATCACATCCTTAATATAAAAATAAATCTGTAGATATCAAAATATGTATTATTTTTTAAATAAAACTTTAAAATCAAATGCATTGTAATTTTCATCAAAAAAAGCCGCCATGCACTCACTAATAATACTTTAAGAAAAATTATAAATTTTGGAAGCAAAATAAATTGAAATCTTATATTATTAGAATTAAAATGGATCTCCTTGTCTAGCTCACACACAAATATAGAACTAAAATGATTTTAGTCCTTCAACCTCAATAAACAAAATAATTCAGATTTTTATTAAATCAGATACCAATGTTTTAAATAAAATGAAACTTGATGAATCAAAATTATTGATTTAAAACTTAAGGGACTAAAATCAAAATGATGGAAAATTTAAAAGATCAAAATTGTAAATTTGTAATATAAGAAATAAATCTATAGATATCAAAATATGTATTATTTTTTAAAATCATATGCATTGTAATTTTCAGTAATAAAAACCCTTATGCTAATACTTTAGGAAAAATTATAAATTTTGGAAGTAAAATAAATTAAAATCTTATATTATTTAGAACTAAAATGAATCACCTTGTCTAGCTCATATATATATATATATATATATATATATTTATATAAATAGACAAACACAAATTTGAAAACGAAATGTAAACAGAAGAATGAAAATGACAAGAGAAAAAACATATGAATTTCATAAATAAAACCTAAAAGATGGAATCTAAGTGGGGCAGAGGTAGATGGTGATATATATAATATGAGCACTGTGACCTCCATGGATCCTTATCATGTCACAATCTCACATATGACTCCTAAGCTTGGCAAATAACCAAATATTGATAAACAAAGAATTCTCAATCTTACACCTGCCCCTCACATTAGTATTAAAATAATTTAGGCTTATTTACATTAGTATTAAAAAAATGTTTACGTAAACTGAGATAAAACACATTTACATACTTACTTTATAAATAATAAATCATGTTAAAAAAGTAGTTTACGTTGTTAATTCAACGTGTTACTTTATGACTTTTTGATTGCTTGAAAAATGTAGTTGAGTGTCTTAATCTTGTACAACTTTTTATGCTTTGGAAGCCAAATGTGTATATCCAAACAAATAAAAAAAATAAAATATTCTTGTGGGTAATGATTAAATTAAATTTTAAAGCTAAATCGTACCAATCTCTTAAATTTTATGTGGCTTGTACAAATGTTTTTATAAATTTTAAAATCTAGTAATGATTTTTTTAACTTTAAATTTTTCATGAATAGGTTAATTGTGAACAATTTATTTGCCATTCTACTAACAACATATGCAACAAAATATAGGTAAAATGATGGATAAAGTACCTCGAAAATAGTGAATCTTAGAAAGATGATTCGAAATTTTAAATCTCAGTCAGTTGATAGTTACTAACGCGTCTTTACCGAAGTTTAAACGAAATGACTTGAATGACCCTGTAACCCATTCACGCAGCATTTTATAAATGAAGTACACTTTTTAAACCGCACAAAAAAAAGCGCGGTTTAGAAAGTGGCCTTCATAAACCATTAACAGGAAAAAGGTTTAGAAAGTCGAGCTTCATTCGAATGAATTTTAAGTTCATTCGAATGAGTTTTAAGTTGACGAAAAATAAACGGTTCAAAAAGTATAACTTCAAAACACTATAACTCCTTCATTTGAAGTCCAAATTTGACAAATGACCTATGGTTAGAAAACCATTGAGTCTACTTTCGAATGAGATAGATTTCAAATCAATTGAATATGTGGTTTGAGAAATACCATCAAAAACCCAAACATATATCAGGAATAAATGTATTCCAGATATATGTTCAGTTTTTTTATTATATCTCTCAAATCACAAATAATATGAGTGTGAAACCTATTTTATTTGAAATTAGACTCAAAGGGATTTCCATCAATAGGTCATTCATTAAATTTGGAGTTCAAATGAAGGAGTTAGAACATTTTGAAGTTAGACATAAAACGGTTTACAAATAAGACTTTCTAAACCATAGCTAGAAGTTATGGTTTAGAATTAAAAAGGATATTTCTAGCTACTGTTTAGAAAGTGTGCTTTTTAAACCGTTCATAGGAAAAGAATTTTAGAAAGTCGAGCTTCATTCGAATGAGTTTTAAGTTAATGAAAAATAAAAGGTTCAGAAAGTCAAAATCGTATTTTGTAGATACGGTTTAGAAAGTGGTCGTATCCTTCATTCGAATAAACCCATGTTTCATTCGAATGAAGTCCCACATTCGAATATACCCATGCTTTCAAATGAGTGCCAGACCACATTCGAATGAATGCCTCATCTTCTTCAAGGTGTAGGTTTAGACTTCCTCATTCGAATGAGTGCCAGACCTCATTCAAATGAGTGCAAAATGATCACTTTCTAAACCATATTTGAATGCAACGGTTTAGAAAATCTCATTCGAATGAGGTCTGTGCCTCATCTTTTTTAAGGTATACGTTTGGACTTCCTCATTCGAATGAGTGCCAGACCTCATTCGAATAGTGAAACATCATCACTTTTCAAACCGTATTTGAATGCAACAGTTTAGAAAGTTCACTTTTTAAACCACATTTGATTGCAACGGTTTAGAAAGTCTCATTCGAATGAGGTCTGGCACTCATTCGAAAGCAAGCATTCGAATCCGTTTTAAGTCTCAATTTCAAAACGCTGTAACATCTTTGTTTCAACTCTACATTTAACGAATGATCTATCGATGGAAATATCTTTGAATATAATTTCGAATGAAATAGGCCTCACAACCTTAGGATCTGTGATTTGAGCGATATAAGCAAAAAACCGATCATATATCAGGAATACGTGTATTCTTGTTATATGTTCAGTTTTTTTATGATATCTCTTAAAATACATATCCAATTAATTTCAAACTTATTGCATTTGAAATTAGACTCAAAGATCTTTCCAACCATAGGTCATTCATCAAATTTGGAGATCAAATAGAAATATTATAGCATTTTGAAGTTAGACTTTCTAAACCGTTTATTTTTCGTGAACTAAAACTTATTCGAATGAACTCAAAACTCATTCGAATGAGTCTGAACTTTCTAAAATATTTTTGACATGAACTTTCTAAACCGTAGCTAAAAGCTACGGTTTAGAAAGCATTCTTTCTAAACCGTTTCTTCTAGCTACGGTTTAGAAAGCATGCATTCGAATCCATTTTATGTCTCAACTTTAAAATGCTGTAATTTCTTTGTTTCAACTCTAAATTTAACGAATGACATATCGATGGAAAGAAATTTGAGTCTACTTTCAAATGAAATAAGTCTCACAACTATAGGATTTGTGATTTGAGAGATATAAGTAAAAAACTGATCATATAGCAGGAATATGGTTATTCCTGATATATGTTCAATTTTTTGATAATATCTTTTAAACCACATATCCAATTAATTTCAAACTTAATGCATTTGAAAGTAGACTCAAAGAGCTTTTCAACCATAGGTCATTTGTTAAATTTGGAGATCAAATGGAAAAGTTACAGCATTTTGAAGTTATACATTCTAAACTGTTTTTTTATCAGCTTAAAACTCAATCGAACGAAGTCAAATCTCATTTGAATGAGTCTAGACTTTCTAAACCGTTATTGGTATGAAAGATTTTGAAAGCATGCTTTCTAAACCGCACCATTTTTGGTGCGATTTAAAAAGTGGCCTTCATTCGAATTGACTCATGATACATTCGAATGAAAGCCTACTTCATCACCAAATTAAACATCGTAAATTGCTGTCTTTATGGGTTACAGGATTATTCATGTTATTTTCTTTAAACTTTGGTAAAGACGTATTAGGAACTATCAGCTGACTGAGATTTAAAATTTTGAATCATCTTTCTGGGATTTACTATTTTTGAGGCACTTTTTCTGTCATTTTCCCTAAAATAAACTTCAGTTTTTATGAAAAAATGTCTTTACTTCTAGATTTTTTAGTTTGCATTTATATATTTATAAAGAAAATATAACTTTAGCTCTTTCAATTTAAAAATATAACTTTAGATATCTCAATTTTTTCTTTAACCATTGATTCATTTTACAAACTTTAACTGGAAATAATTCATTTCCTATTACGTCTCAACTCCCGTTTTAATTCATTTCATTGACTCAATAAATTACAAGAACTGAATTGCCATGTGTTAATTAAAGAATTGAATTGCCACGTGTCAATTAAAGAACTGAATTGATAAATTGAGAAGGACTAGAGGCTATTATATCCTCCCATGTTTCTAATTTTAAGCTGTCAAGTTGTATATAAATAATCGAAGAGACATTTTTTGAACTGAGAAATTATCTTGGTCTTAGTGTGTACTAATTGTGGAAGCAAGATATCATGTACAAAGAAGACCATTAGTTCTTAGCTAATTGCGTGTTTGGGGAGCGACTCCCAATCACGTTGCACACAAGTCGAGACAAAACTCCTCTCACATACTTACCTCGAAATCTATAAAATTGTTCTCCCAATGAATTCTCAAATATACACAATAAAGATATAAATTCAACAAGCACCCTTTCAAATAAAGATGAAGAGTTTCTAAAGCAAAAGAAAGACCCAAAGCAAAATGTGGGTGTGAAAGGAAAGGCAAGAACTTGGATATATTTCTTGTGTCACCCTCTATTAGTCTATGGAGGTGCTTTAAAACCTTGGAGGATCCATGTTACAAACATGCCTAGTCTAGTGCACTTAATTTCCCTCTTGCTTTCATCGAGCTGCTCCTCTTGCACTCATAGAGGAGTGGTAAGTGGTGCTTCTCTGCTTCCTGTAGGACGTATATACATCATCATACTGACTCACCTCATTGGGATTGGCTGTGGCACCAAGACCTAGCCGCCCCGACCCAGTTGATCCCGGTTTCCGCTCCACACTTCCGTCAGCATACGTCCCTGTATCCGGATCAACCTGCAAGTTTGGGGGTGGAGGAATACAAGCACCACCCTTCCTCACTGTAGCTTCCCTATCATACTCTCTCTCATACTCATCTTCATTATCAGATCTCATTGGGCCCTCAGAAGGATTAACCTCCCCAATCTCTTTAAAGAACTTTGATACTCTTTGCAGAATATCTGATGGTGGTACAGTTGATGGTGGTATCACAGTTGGGATGTCTAAAGGGCTCAGAGGAGAATACGGAACACCACTTCCGATCTGCATCTTTTTCACCATTCCAGGAATAAGGCCGGGTGGGAACAATGGATATGGTGGTAGCTTTTCACCTGCGCCAGCTGGTGGAGGAGACATCAAATTTGCAGCTGGAGGTTGATTAGCCGGCTGAACAGATGAGGGAATGGCCATGGGACCCACAAAAGAACCGGGAGGAGCGGAATTTGGAAGAAACTGCGTAGGTACCATAGATGGTGGCATGGACTGCCCTAGAACAGCATGCTTCTCGAGATTATCTTGTTCAGGCACACTAGAACCAGAAACAGGCCCATCAGATGGCCACCGCTGGACAATATGGTTAGGAGTCTGTTGCAGCATTCCTGCAATTAGGAGAGAAGGAATCGTGAATTAAATCTCAAATTAACTAAATCTCGGTATTTATGTGGGCACCAAACCAAGTTTATTAAAAAGCCATGGCTAATTTAATGTCAAAATCATATCAAATACTGGTGCATCACGGCCGGTCAGTGAGTGTGAATCGCAATTCTGCAGCTTTGACATTTATTCGATGCTTCAGGAAAAACCAAAGAAAAATATCCTATTATGTTTTTATGGATGGTAAAATCAGGGAAACAACATAGTTTTCCTTGAAGAAATTAAACTTGCGGACACAAATTCTTGATGCTAGAGATGTTGTTTGTGTCGCATTTTTTTTTCAAGGAAGGGGTACTTCAAAATCAATTATCAATGTTGCATCTCTTGAAAATTAGCCAACTTTAAAAAATGAGGTGTATTCATTGACTTTTTAGAGTAAAAGCTACCTGCGGCTAAATCTGATGAAGCGGACAATAAATCCTTTGAAGGCCCAGGAAAAGAATTTGTTTGTGGTCCACCAATCATCTCACCCTTTAGTAAAGATATAGTTTCTTGATCATAAACTTCTTTAGAAGCCCAGAACTCCACCATTTGATGCAATCGTTTCCGGTATTCCTCACTGCTTTGAGGATTATGGTAAATCCTTGCAAGCATAGAACCCAAAACAGGTTTAAATGCAAGAGCTTCATTGTCAAGGTCGTGACTGCTTGCCCTCCGGTTCAAACTGTAAATCAGCAATGCAAAAATCAAGGATGACAAAAAGGAGTATCCACAATAACTCGCATGTAATGCTAATACCTTAAAAACCAGGATGAAATAAAGAAAGAGAAAGAGGACATTTTCAGTCAAAAAATCTTTAAGCAGGTATACTGAGGAAAAAATTACCGCTTTCCATTGATAATGGTTGGGTTGAGTAGTAAGAGACTTGACAAATCTTATGTAAGGTCTTGTGTTCAAGTTTTGTAAAAGGAAAAAAAAAAAAATCAAAGCTTCTCCTCAACTAGGGCCAACCCAACTCAAGTCTGGATTAGTTGGTATGGTAGTACTGGACGACAGATGATTTATCACCCGAAATACACATATATTACTCCAAAACGAAAGAAATAAAAATGTGCCTGGGGCCCAAAACTAATTGGCCTCATCTGCTCGGTGCCTGGGTGCAAGTAGGCTAAACAAGAATTGCAGAGTTTCATTTAATATGTAGAAGCAACTAACCAACCTCCCAGATAAAATTCATCCCACACCTCACAAACAGGCATCCGATTTAACAAAAATATATTCAAAATTTTAAACACTTAATTGTAAATCCTTTTTAAGACTTAATACAATAAATATAATTTAAATTCTAATCAAATTGAACATTTTAAATTGCCAGTATAAATTTGGTTTGGATAGAATTTAAAAAGCTCTTTTGAATGAAAGAGTCGTAGTTTCTTATGTACCAGAAGAATCTCTTGTCATTAGTTTTGGTACTGTTCTCACTTTACATCATTAAACTTCCTTTTCTTGTCTATATTAATTAAAAATATCCTGGAAAATATATTTACATTAGCATACGTTAGTCAACTGATGTGATGATATTAATAATTAAATGACTAAAAATATTTACATTAGCATACGTTAGAAAAGGGATGGACCAACAGTAGTAATACCTAGCACAGAAATATATGAACCATAATGAAGAAGAAAAATAAAGGAAGAGACGCATAGTAACCAAGTTTTATATCTGCACTTCAATGAAGTAAATGTGGGTCCATACTATTTTCTGAATAAAAGCAAAATTCTAAATAAGAGAATATTATCTGTTTGATCTTGAGGGAGCTTTGATTAGAGAATGATTTTAAAACTTTAGTCCACAAAAATACTCATTTACACCATAAACATGTAGATGTCTTGGAAAGCAAGGTTCACCAAATGTCACACAGAATCACGTAGGGTCATAGACAATTATTTTGCAATATATTGCCAAACTAGTAAGCTCAATGGTGCACAGCAGTTGCCATTCAAGGACAAAGAAGCAGTAAATATGTTGAAGTTTTGAAAAGGCAGCTAAAAAAATTCGCATAACTGTTAGATGATGATGTTCTTTACCTGTCAAAAAGTATGTCATTGGCAAGATATATGATATGCAACTGCCTTTCAATGTCATCCAGTGTAAAAACTCGGTCTCTGAGTGCCTCAGCTAGAGCTGGTGCAAATGCAGATCTTTGCATGAACCAAATTTTGGCACCTTTAATTGATTCTTTAGTACCATTTAGATTAGTAAGAACATTGTTGAGATCCATTGCAACATCAGATGGAAGTGAGCCAGAGATTCCTTTATAAGACTTGGATGCCGGATCATAATCAGTCCGACCATGAAGCCCAAAAGGCTGAAGATGCTGATGGTGGTA
>JANTPZ010097509.1:0-11483 GCA_025593235.1 Vachellia pachyceras
AAGAAGAAACAGAAGAAGAACCAAGGCCCAGATAATACAGGCGCGCCCATTAGCAAATTGGAGAAGAAGATGAAAGAGCCAAGGCCCAGATAATGGCGATGAGAAGAAGCATGTGGTGGTGGATCTCATCTCAAATTCTCAAGTCTCCGACCGGCATTATTGAAGCTGAAATGCTGCTGTAATGTTGAATCTGAAACTGAAATATTGATTTTTGAATTTGAAATGTGGTGTGTGTAATTATTAAATTTAAAATAAAAAATATTATTCCATTTATTAAATAAGAGATCATTAAAATTACTCTATTTCACTTTCCATTCAATCAAATTAAATTAGGTAATTCCTTCTCTTGACCTCTCATTCCTTACCATTTCCTCCATCTCTACTCTACCATTGTCATCCTTCAAACTAAACACAGTCATAGGACGCTGGTTGGTGTGAGCAATTTGAAGGGAAAGGAGGAGGAGGAGGAAATTTTTGTGAATTGGATCTTCGAAAAAAAAAAATTGGAGTGTTGTGAAATTCTACTCACTATTCCTAGTTCCTACCCTCATGCTACTACCTCGTACCAAACAGACGTTTTCGCCTCCCCTAAGCTCCCTCGATTCAAATCTGTGTCCTCCTTGGCTCCTTGCCACTCATCCACAAAGTTGCAGAAGGCATCAGAAATGGGCGGCCACGATTTGGTTGAAATAAATGGTTGAGATTTGAAAGAGCCGGATGATGTGGCACTTCTCTTGGGAACGCGATTTGGAGGCTTCTGAGGCATGAGGAGAGAAAAGTGTCGCTGTGTATCGGCTCACCTTATCTCCAACCAAAAACTTCCATCCTTCTCTCCCACTGATTCAATCAGCCATCGTCGCCCCAAGCGACCAAGCTCACAAATGGAAGCTCTGCTACTCAGTAAACCTGCTCCTCACTTCAAGTTTTCTTCCAAACATAGACATTCTTCACCTCTATTCACATTCCCCGCGCAATCTCTTCGCCTTCAACCAACCAACACCACCTTATTGTTCACCTTCCGCGCCATTCAGAATCAGGAAAAGCAAACTTTCAAGGACACATCTGCTCCCACCGGCGACGAGGATGAATCCTACGGAGAAGTTAAAGGTATTATCGGAAGCAGGGCCCTCGAAGGCGGCACCGGCATGGAGTATTTGATCGAATGGAAAGATGGCCACGACCCCTCCTGGGTGCCCTCCGATTTTATAGCCAAAGACGTGGTGGCCGAGTACGAGACCCCGTGGTGGACCGCCGCCAAGAAAGCCGACGAATCGGCCCTCAAAGAGCTCATTGACACCGACGACGGCAGGGACATCGACGCCGTCGACAGCGACGGGCGAACCGCGCTCTTGTTCGTGTCGGGCCTAGGGTCGGAGCAGTGCGTGAGAGCGCTGGCCGAAGCTGGCGCAAATCTGGACCACCGAGATAACTCGGGGGGCCTGACAGCGCTTCACATGGCGGCCGGGTACGTGAGGCCGGGCGTGGTGAAGCTTCTGGTGGATCTAGGGGCGGACGTGGAGGCGGAAGACGACCGAGGACGGACGCCGCTAGAGCTAGCGAAGGAAATTCTGAACGCGACACCGAAAGGGAATCCGATGCAGTTCGGGAGGAGGATAGGGTTGGAGAGCGTGATACGATCTCTGGAGGGAGCAATATACGAGTACGCGGAGGTGGAGGCGATAATGGAGAAGAGGGGGAAGGGAGAGAACTTGGAGTATCTGGTGAAATGGAAAGACGGTGGAGAGAACGAGTGGGTGAAGGCGAAGTTCATCGGAGAGGACGTGGTGAGAGATTACGAGGCCGGACTGGAATATGCGGTGGCGGAGAGAGTGGTGGGAAGAAGAGATGGGGACGATGGGAAGGCAGAGTATTTGGTGAGATGGGCCGACATGGACCAGCCCACATGGGAGCCCAAAGACAATGTGGATCCCCAGCTCATACAAGAATTTGAAGAAGCCCAAAACACCAGCTCGCCGTGATTCTTGCTAAATCTAGAATTCTGGGCTGTATTTAAAAAAAAAAAAAAACCAAATGTGAATTGTTTCATATGAGTGTCTTAAGTGGCTGTTTTGTTTTTTTCCCTCAAGAATTGAGTGCCGAAGCTCACCAAGGTACACTTCCAAGCTCATAGAACACTTACAAAGGTACTTATAAATCGTCTATCAACAAAATCTTTACATCGACAGTAAGATTTGAATCCACAACCTTACAGGTTGAGTCAATTCTTTACCAATTAAATCATCCTTTGGTATGTGACTATTTTCGTTGTAACCAATTTCAATGTTCATTGCAATGATAAGTACCAAGAGCTTATCATTGTTGCACTAGAATCTATATAGTTCAAATAGAATTTCAAAGTTCTAGATTTAAGATATTTCAAATAATGATTTTTAATTTTTTTTAAAAACCGAAGATTACCTTTATTTGGAATATTGCATGCATTAAGTAATTTTTTTATTGAAAAAAAGTAAAAGTACAATAATAGAATCTAAACAACTTAAATTAGATCCGGAAGGGCTGTCACAGTTGTGAGCACTAAAACTGGTTTTGTTCGGCTTTGATTAACAAAATATCACTTTTTTTTTTGGGGTATAATGAGTTATATCACTTTAATAACTATTTTGCCAAACCTTATTGAGATATTTAAAAAAGAAGAAGAAGCTATAACTTACAGTGGAATCAGTGAAGAGGCAGAGGCAAGGCAACAACAACTTTTTGGGCTGATTTGGATGAGTTTATGTTTTTTAATTTTATTGTAAGTGCTTATGCACTCTAAGAAACTGGCCTATACGAAAGGAATTCTATCTTAAATTGTGTAAATTAATGATTTGAGTATTGTTGTATCATGATGTATTGTCTTTATTTAGCTGTCAGTAGGCACATGGTTTTATTTGTCTGGAATCCCATAATAACCCAATAGGTGTCTCGGATGTTAAAGGTCACGCTCTGACTACATATATTAACCATCACTCTGGATGAATCCAACCGATATGAGACTTGAGCGCATTCTACCTACTGCATCTCTCTTCCCCATTCACCCACTACAGGGGTCCCTCATGTTACTAGGTCTTTAGCAGCGCTTGTGTGATGAATGTTATATTGGAATTTCCAACAATCGCAAAATAAACTTAGGACAACGAATATGAAACACCAGTTTTTGACATTTTCTAAATTGAAACAGCCCTTCATTAATAGACACGTACCTGTAGCATCAATACTAGAGTTTTTGCTTATGCAACCAACAAGCATTAGTCATAGTGACAGGGATTATAGTCCGTTACATAAGGGGTTTTTGAGTATGATCCTATTTATAATGTAAAACAGTTAGTTCATGCCCTCTTATTCAAAAATGAAAACATGCATTGGTTTTTTTTTTACCTGAATGCATTGGTTGATATTGGAAGTCTATGGGTCCGTTTGGGAAAGCGGTAGAGAAGTACTTTTACGCAAGTCGAAGTAAATATGTGGAGGAGATTATCTTGTTTTACAAAAAACACTGTTGAACGTACTTTTGAGTGAGATTTAAGTGTTTCTAAACAAACACCGTGTGTGTATATATATTAAAGGTGGCCTTATGGACTATTGATAGAGTGAGATTAAACAGATGGACGGCCCAGATTGCTTGCAAAAAATGAAAGGCCCATGTTCATCGTTCAAAAATGACATTATTTGCCGGCATCCTTGTGGTGCGAGTGGCGCTGGGCTGCCCGTTTGTGGCATGCGTTCAGGGTTCGATCCCTGCCTGCAAGCAGTAGCTTGCCAACTCAAAAAAAAAAAATGACATTATTTCTTCAAGCAATGTATGCCACCATTAGATCAAATGAACGGTTGAGGTGACTGGAATGGATCGAACGCCCCATGAGAACAAACCGAAGGCCTTGAGAGGGGAAAAAGGGGAAATTTACCGTTAATTTCAACAAAAAGAATTAATTAACAAAAAATATAAAAAGATTGATAAAATTAACATAATGTTTTATAAGTAGCCGGTCCAATTGTTATTAACATCAGATTAGTTACTGTTGGGACCTGATGGTAATTTTACTAAATTTTAAAACTTTATTTATTAATTCTTAAGGAGAAGTGGAACCGACGGAAGAGAAGCATGATCCGTTTGGTAAAGGAATGGGATGGATAGGAGGGAAAGGAAATGGATGGAAGGGTATAAAATTACCTTGTTTGGTTTAGTTAGAGGGGAAGGAAGGGAATGATTTTTAATAATATTTTGTTTGGTTCAGGAGGGGAAGGGAGGGAAGTTAATGACCATTTTACCGTTATATGTTGATTTATATTTATTTACTTATATAATTTATTTAAATTAATTTTTACTCATAAAAAATAATCCCTCCTTCTATTTAATTAATTAAAATAATTATTAAGGTTTTTCTATCATATAATTTATTTAAATAATTTAAAAAATGATTTAAATAATTTATTTCCTTCATTCTCTACCCATATCGCTGCTCCCAAGTATTCCAAATAAAGTAAAACTTATTCTCAGGAAATATTGAAAAAATAAAGACTAGAAAAACTTGCTCTCTATCTACATCACTCCTTCTATTCACGCACGTTAAAATAGATATGAAGACCGGAAAAATGAAGTGTGAGAAGTTGGATAAGGAGTATTAAAAGCATATTAGGCATAATATTTTGCATCCCTCCAAAAAACCCCATTTTGGAGGGATGCAAAATAAGGGGAAGGGAGGGATTGGGGAGCTAAAATTTGATTCCCCTCCCCTCCAATTTTTCATACCAAACGGGAGGAGGGATCATTTTTCTTCCCCTTCCATCCCCTTCCCCCCAACCAAACAAAGCCTTACAGTCACACACTCACAAACACGCACAGCGCCCTTACACCATCCCGATTCATTATTCATTATTTACTTAACATCCCCAACGACACAACCCGATACATAGAAGATTTTCGCCTTCTCCTTCTTCCCCAATCGCCACCATCTCTCTCTCTCTCTCTCTCTCTCTCTCTTCTCTTCTCTCCTCTCTTCAGTCTCTGCGAGATGTGCGACGAAGACTGGATCAACGTGGCTATGTCCGATGACTCTGTCGTCGTCGAGCTTCTCCTCCGCCTCCACCGAGATACATCACCGCGGACTCCTCCGACCAAAAACCAGCCACCCTGTCTTGACGTCGACTGGACCGTGCGCCAGCGTCGTTCGAGGTCGGTTCCGAGACACCGTGGCTCTGAAGGGAAGGATGAACCGACGAGAGCAAGTCCTACCACGCCGCTCTCCTGGAGCTGTGCCACGTCTGCTAGCTGTGGCGGAGGCGGCGATGTGGTCGATGGCACGGAAGAGTCCAGCCGTCCAATCAAACTGGTGGACAGCTCAAGATCTAAGAAGGTTTGCTGCTTGTTCTTTGTATTCCGGCTTGATTTTTCTGTTCTGTATGGTTTTTATTTGCTTCCGGTGACAGATCGCCGGTCACGGAGGCGTTCGGTTTGTCTGTCGTGCGTCGCAGTGACGCACGTCGAATCACGCGGTGAGGAAACTTCTCTATCTATGTAGCGTGGTGGTTAGTTCTAAAACTGACGAAAATGACCTTATGGGACATGGATATTTACCTTGACGAATCCGTGTTAAGTCAGGTGGGAAATAATTTAAGTAGATGGCCCCTGCGTCGTTTTCCTTTCCTGTCATATCAGTTTCGGACCAACCTGTACTCCCCTCTTGGCAGCGGATTCACCGTCACGCCATAAACCTTTTTAATCCTGCTCGCCGGTCGGAGTTTCTCTGATAACGGGGGCATTGCCAAATGCCTAATATTGTTCACTGAGATGCCCTCCGAAAAGTTCGACCCTGATTTTGTCTGTTTATATTATCAACGAGAGAATATAGTTTTTGACGTGGACGATACACCCTTCTACGGTGTCTTCCTTGAAGTTTAATTTACAGCTTTTGACTCGTTAATTAAAAATTAATATCGGACAAATCCGGAGATGTACCCACTTTTATTATCATTAAATTCCATTGGCCTGGAGTCAGAGGCTTCACTGTTTCTCCCTCAGGCTATCACGCTTCCTTCTCTTTTCCGCTCTCCGTCCCGCATAGTTTTGAAATGACCGAAACAGCCCTATCACAGGATGGAGCGTATGTCTTTTTCAGGACTGTTTCCAGCGAAGTCATGAAGCCGTCCGGGGACTAATAAGGAAGATTAAAGTACGTGAACTCAACTTCGCGCTTCTTAACTGCCCCGTCAATCCGATTGGGTGAAGGTAAATAATGGGCATGTTCGGTAACCGCTTATTTTCATAAGCACGTTTAACAGTGTTTTTTCACAAAACGAGAGAATCTACTCCACATATTTGCCTCGACTTATGTGAATAAACACTTATAAGTGACTTATAGCAATTTGCCAAACGGATCCAATATTTGTACGAGGGATTTACCCAGAGGGCCGGTTTGGTGATATCACCTCGTGTGACCTACTTTTTTGGTAGCGTGTTTTCTTGGCAATATTGTCTGCGTGCAGTTTGGCGTAGTGTGGGTAGTGGTTGTGAACTTTTTTTAGTGTCTGCTGTGTTGGAGAAATGATTCCTCTCCCGCAGGAGTTCCTTTCTTAGCTCATTTATTCACTCTCTCCGCGTCGTCGTTTCAAGCACTGTGCCTGAGGTAAAATGATTGTATAAACATATGATTTTTATAGAATTATATGCATGTTTGTGGAGAAGTTCATCTCAATGATGCACTCAAGTCAAGACACAACCATATCAAAATTCATAAACTTTTTTTTGGATTCTGTAGATTCTTTTTAAAATCTTTAAACTCATTTCTCTCAACCAATTATAAACACACATGGGATGTTCGCATTTTAATTAATTAATAATTTATTACATTAATAATTAATATTAATGTATTGTACTGCATCGGCCGCTTGACAGCATGATGGCGATGCTTTCTATTCGCGGGACAGATGGTAACATGTATGATCAGCAAAGTCAAAAGTAGGGGGAATTTTTATTTGGGACTATTCATTAGAATGACAGGCTTCTGTACTCGTGGTCTTTTTATGCTTTGATAGGGTCCAAAAACTAAAAGTAAGAATCTGAGTAAACATCTGTTGCAATGGTTGGGAGTTTGGGATGGAAGCGATGATCAGGCTTCTCCTCCTGTTAGGCCCTTTAGAAGTTTAAGATGTGTTCATTATATTTCCTCGAGGAGGAAATGAAGATGCGAATGAATAGAAAAATGCTTCACTCCGTTAAATGCCAGGAGGAAGAGTAGGAGGCAGGAACCATTCTGCTTAGCTCCCCTATATGGGGACCACTTTGTCACCAATTTAATGGCATAAAGCAACTCAATCTGTCCCGTTGCTTCCAAAGAAAGAATTATTTCATCTTTTGTTTTCTGTGCCGCCCATAGAGGGGTCTTGTTTAGACTCAAAAGTGCCCTTCTTTCATATGGATTATGCTTTTGTTGACTGGCGTGGTGTTAAGACTTGAGAGGGGTCTTGAACCCGAAAGGTGTCTTTCTTTCGAATCCATCATACTTTTAATTTATTCCCCATCTTTTGGACTGCTATTTTTAGTTTTTTACAATAGCCACGACCAAGAGCTCTGTGAACGAGATCAATGATGGTACGAAATACACGGTTGAGTAGTAATGTCATTAATAAAAAGAATACGGTACATTAAGTACGGTAGCTGTGCCTAAGATGCTTACGCAAATAGTTGAGTCAATATGTATTTTTCTTTTTAATATGTATCTGTATTTTGGTAGGTCAGTGTAAAAGTCTAGCAGATTTTTGGCCGTTTAGTGGTAGTTTATGAAGATTGTACCTTTTCTAAGTCACTTGGGTTTCTTCCCTCTTTCCCGTGCTGCTTCCACCGGGAATGTATTTTGAGTTCACAGGAGTTTCTTATCGAGGAAAAGATCTACTATGGTATCATCAATTTGGCTTGGCATACTGATTAAATTCTTGGTATAAGTTGATTATAAATCTGCATAGAAGCGTATTCTCGGCACGTCTGTGGATTTTCCTTTTCGTGGCAAAGGAGGGCGGGAATTCAAGTTTTTTCCATTTGCTTCGACAAAAAGAAGAGAATACCTTTCTTCTTTGATCACACTCTTCTATCTTGAACTTGTACAATCATATGATCAAATTCCTAGAATCCATATACTTTGAACAGTTATTTTATTTTCTTATGATAAGATTTTGACGCTCCAGTATTTTGTTGTCTGACAGGTTGAAAATCCAAATGAAGCAACAAGTACAAAAAGGTCACGAAGAAGAAAGGTAGTTTAACCAATTTTTCACGAAATACCTAGCATTGGATCCACATGTATCCTAAATCCTAATACTTGGTCGGAGAATAAATAATGTTTATGTGCTTGTTTGGGAACTCCGTTGGGAAAATGGATCTTGCAGATTTTGAGGCATTTTAGGAATTTCGAGATGGTTTTACGGATTTCAAGATGGTTTTTATGAATTTCGAGATGGTTTTTACAGATTTCGAGATGGTTTTGTCTCGGCTTACGTGCACCGTCTGGGAAAATGGCTTCCCAATCAGGCACATACTTAACTAGATGATAGTATAAATTTAGATAATAGGCTGTTGCATGTGTTAGTGGGTCCGTTTGGGAACACAATAGAGAAGTACTTTACACAAACCGAGGTAAATATGTGAAGGAGATTATCTCATTTTGTGGAAAAACACTGTTGAACTTGCTTTTGGGGAGTATAAATACTCCCCCAAACACAGCCTATCAACAAATAGACGGAAGATGCAGGAAATGGCTATATGTACACCTATATGTCTAAGTCACTTTTTTTTTTGGTCACTTGGCTGTCATCGAACTTCAGAATGAAACTAACTTCGTCATGTTATTTTATAGGTGAAAGAGAAGTCTGATTTTTGTCTGCACATTTATGTATTGATCTCTAGAAAAGTCTGCCTGCTTAATGCATTTTGACGATGCTATCTTGCAGACTTCAGTTGAACTAAAGGAGGAAGAGAATTTGCTGTTAAAGGAAAGAAAAGATTTGGAAAGTGTACGTTTCATAATGGACTTCAAGTGATTTTGGTTTTGGACATAATTTACTTTTCTCATCGTATGTGTCATATTATTGTCATGAATCTTGAACAGAAACTGGCGTCTTTGCGTCTCACTGTTGAGAAACACAGGGCAGCAAATAAAAGCTTGAAGAGAATGAAGGTGACCTTCCTGTTCTGCTTCATTTTAGCTTCCTTTTTTTATCGGCACACTTGATATCCTGTTTTTCCAAATTATGCTCGAGTGTGGCAATGATCCAATGGATCTCTGAAATAGTTTAACTTTCTTCTGCTAGTCATAACGCACTTCTCTGTTTTGAGTTTGACTAATCAGCTTATATGCATAATGTATTGCGAGTTGTCACCACTATTTCCGCTACTATCTAATTTTGCTAGCCTTATATTTATCAACTTCATCTTGTCTGCATTATAAATTTCTTTGCTTTATTGACATATCTGACATAAGTAGTGGTACATATTTATATTTTTTTAGAACTAAATAAAATCCTATCTTGGTCTTTATAAATGAGGTATTCATTAATTTTATCCCTCACAAAGTATTTCAATTTGGTCTCTCAAATCACAATATCAGTTTGGCACTTTGCATATGAGAATACATTATTTGGGACCACTAAATTGAAATACTTCATCTGTAAAGAACCAAAATGAGGTTTTACTGGCCCCATTGCTAAGTGCAAACTTGGACCAACAAACTTTCTATGAGCATTTCAAGTCTAATTTCTTCCTTAATGAATCCGTTGTAACAGCTTGATTTGGAGTCCGGAAAGGCCTGCAAAACAAATGCAGCCTCTGTGGCCACTAAAGAGGAACAGTCTCATTCATATAGTGCAATTTCTTCCACGAGCATCGCAAACAAAGTTCTCAATGATGTACCACTTATCTGTCCAACCAATTCTATCAAAGCGCAAGAGACTAGTAAGCAAGAAGCTTCATTCTTACTGCCTGATCTAAATCTGCCTGTAGAGGATGATTTAAGCTTCAATGCTTTGACATGAAATAAACTGGGAAAAAAGTCCTTTCTGAATGATATTTGTTCACAAGTTGGACAAGGATTACTCTGCTCCTAGTATTGCGCTGAATGATGTAACAGGACAGTTGAGTCCTAGCCATGTAGGTTGTGGCAAGGTAGCTGTAGGTCCTGAATCGATCAACCCTCAAGTTGTCAAAAATCATGATGTGGGAATTGTATTTTTGAGGTCATGAAGGTAGCGAGGGTACGTAGTATAGAGATTCTGACACGTCTTTGTCGGATGCAGTCGCCATTCATTCTTTCATAGGTTTCTTCGACTTTGTCCGAAAATTCTTTTTGGGGCCACCCTCGATCGTCCTTCTCCACTTTGATAGAAATGATCACCACTGGTAGATGTAGTTTTTTTTGTTTTTGTTTTTTTTTTTGGTTTTTGCCAACACTGCTGATAAATGTAATTACATGTTCCTCAGGTAATGATAATTCAAGCATTTTAGTTCTTTCATTGACACTTTTCTGTATATAATGTTGATCGTTAGTTGCTGCTCTGCTTATTTTGGTAAGAATTGTTGAGAGAATATTCTCCAATCATGCAATGCCAAAAAATAAGTCAAAGAAGTTTTAATTTTGAATGGAGAGAGATTAACCCATTAACGGAAGGGGATAATTCTTCGCATCGTCGTAAATTGGGTTTTGAATTTTCGGAGAATTGTTTATACTAAAATTTCAGTAATATTTTAAATATGATTATTTTCAACAAAATGATGTGTTGAAAAATTGATTTATGAAAGCATGTCCATGCAACAACACTAAACATAGCCACCACATGTCCCAAATCAACGTATCAAAATTTCTTATTTTTGCACACCTGATAATTTTTTCAATTTATATCAATTTTTTTTTGCCAAATTTTCTATTGATGTCATTATATTTTTATATAACAATTGATTCGTCATAAATTTTACCTTATCTGAAGTTATCTTGATCAAAAGAACATATAAAATCAACACTTAAGAAATGCAATCACAAAGATTAGAAGGACCGGTCTTTTACACTTACACGTTAACATATATAAGGTAACACTTGGCCAAAAAAGTATTTAATTTTTATTTTCATTTTAGAAATAAAACTAAGAAAATAATGTCGCTGTGAATTGTGAATCTTAGAGCTGGGAAATAGGCTGGCCCACCAGCCCGCGGGCCAGCCCGCCCCAACCCGCGGGCCAAACGGGTTCAGCCCGTTTGGCCCGCTTTTAAAACGGGCTGCCAAACGGCAGCCTGAGCCCGACCATGAGGGCTGACGGGCTAGCCCGCAAGCCCGCTACTTTTTTTTTAAATTTTTTTTATATTTTTAAATTTTATTTTTTATTATTATTATATTAAAATTTTCTTTTAAAAAATAATACAACAAATTTACATAAAATTTATCAAGTCTATTTGATTTTTCGGAAGAAAAATACAATACATTTCTATAAAAATATAATTAACAATG